>JABUQX010025699.1:42500-72500 GCA_015478945.1 Trachelipus rathkii
TGCATAACCTCAGCGATTCGTCGCCTGGTATGGTCTTGACACCACAAGTGCCCAAACGGTTGAAGCAATCCCGAAAAGTTGCCCTCGTCATTGTCGTTCTCATTTGTTTACTCCATATGCTGCTCCCCCTTCGGTAATGCCAGCCGACACATCATTCCCGATATATTACTTATTGCAGTCCACTACTTTCAAAGCTCTTACTGAGCAAAGAACCAATATTCTTAGCGATGAACTTGAAAAAGACTTAGGAGTCGAAGACCCCTAGTCACATTGATGAGAAATTGGTCCCTTCTCGTTCGAGCTACTACCCGGAATCAAAGTTCCATCTTGTCATCCCCTAAGATCTCTCGAAGTATCCTCTGTTTTTGCAGCAAAATATGAAACACATCAGGCTCTTTCTCTATCATCAAAGAGAAAATCAACAGATTATATTGGCTTGCGCCGAAATCTCAAAGGAAAATAATATCTTGCAAACGTTTAGATTTCTACCTCGGCCAGTATATCAGTTTCGATCCGAATCGCAGCCTGCTGACCTTTGAATTGCCCCTTTTTGAAGGAAAATAGGGTTTACAAGTTACAGTGTTTGTACGTTTATTCTCCGACCCAGACGTTGCTTTAAATGACAAAGGTTTGGTCTTCCATAAAATACTGTAGGGGGCCATATGACATATGCCCAATCTGAGGAGAAGAAATTCACATTCCCTGTAACAACTATGAAAACGCAAAAACTGTGGAGAGGCCTCACAGTGTTTCTTCTTAAATACCGTCTTACATTTTGAACAGGAGGTTTTAGAGTTATGTACCATACAAAAATTGAGCAGGAGAGATGCCTTACACCAGCTCAAAGACAAATATCCCACAAAACAAAGGCAATCTTATATTACAATTGCAGCAACCCCTTTTCTCCTCGTGTTAATCCACCGACATAACTCCATTTCTGTAGAACTCTTCCTCCAAATTCTAACGAACCTCAAGCAGTTACAACAACCTGTCCGCCTGCATTGCCTATACTACCGACTTCTCAAATAGACCAAGAGCACCCTTGATCTAATCTCCTGTTTAAAATGTCATCAACAACCCTACTCCGAATACTAGTTTTCAACCAACTAACAATGAAGCTAAGTTGGTTCATCCAATACAAAACTTGGAAATCATTTCCTGCCAAGACATTTTGTCCCATACCCTCCCGATGAGTTCGCCAAACTCACGTAGGAGGCCTGCGTTTATGTCCTCTAATCTGTCTCCCACCATTACTCAAATTCCTGAAAAAGATGTTCCCAAACACAAAGAAAAGATTAATCACCAAGCTAAAGATTATTCGCTAAAATACAAAACATCCTAATTTCTAAAGCAAAACACTGACCCCAGATGTAAAAAATGCAACTCAGAAGAGACCTCGTCATAAGTCTATTCCTGAGACAAAAGCAGCTACTTCAATAGATTGTACCCAAACAATCACAGCTACTGAACAACCCACCAACCAACTCTCTGATAACTTGCAGGATTATTCCAGCTCTTCTGAATCCTCTATAACTCTTCCGAATTTCCTACCTCAGCACTCCCTAAAGGATTCTATGCCTTAGCGGATGAAATGGATCATAGTTCCCAAATGGAGCCTGATGTGACGACCCAATCTCTCTAATGCTTCTTGCGCTTCAGAAAGATGAATGGAAAACAATTCAAAGCAAACACCTCAAGCTCTCCAAGCATTCTAAATTTGTTGGTGTGATGAAAGGGGACCCATAGGCTCCCCATTTTAATTCAAATTGTCCAGTCTTCCAAAATAGCCTACCCGATAGCTATCTGACAAAGTCTCTAGAGTTAGACCTCCGTAACCCAACGGATCCCATATTAGATCCCAATATCGCAACTCCAACTTCCTTACAAAAAAGTGACACTCTTCCGGTGTCACCTTCTTACACTGCCTCCATGGAAACATTCCCATATTCTCCACCCATTTCTTTCACCCATTTCGCTTCCATTCCTAAATATTATCATTATGGTTGCTCTTCCAACGACCAACCAAGTCTACACAATAAGATGGACTTGGTTGAACTCAGCTGCTAGCATTCATATGTGAAGCCCCTCCACAAAATATCACTGAAAACTCTCCCCCAAAACCGGTTGTACAACCAAAATCTCTGTTGTACGACTATTCCTTAGCAGTAGGATGTGTTGCTTCTCCTTATCGGGACCCACGTATCAGCCTTTCCTTCCCATATGAATCCACTTCCAGCAATTACCCCTAGCCACATAGGCACAATTGTCTGAAAAAGACTATCCTCATAATTTTTAAAACAACATAGTATAGCCATCTTCCTTTAACTGTGATGACTACTATTCTAATTTTGAAGAACTTGTTCAACCTATAAACATATGTACACCAAACTTAAAATATGCTGTCGTGACCTCTTCTAACCGTCGGAATATAAATCGCCGCTAACCTCTATAAGAAGAGGTGACAATGATAGGAAAGGTGCAGGAATATTCATTCACAAATCTATCCCCCTATTCTCCCGTCCCTCTTCAAACCAGACTTCGTGCGGTGGCAGCACGAATTCATCTGTCCACCGAACTTGCTGTTTGCTCGATCTACTTGGCTCCTAATGGTGAGTTTACTAGGGCCTACTTAGCTGATCTTTTTAAACAGCTCCCCAGTCTAATTGTTATACTAGGAGACTTCAACCTTCGCCACACCTCCTGGGGCAACTCTGTCACCTCGTCTAAGTCTCGGTTCCTAATAGATCTTCAAACCCCTTTTCAGTGGGATTCCTTAACACAAGTCTCCCTATATATATATATATATATATATATATATATATATATATATATATATATATATATATATATATATATATATATATATATATATATATATGAACGTTTAGATACACACTCTTCTTCCTGTATTAGATATTTTCTTTTGCTCTCATTCTTTTATGGATCGTTTTACTTGGTCCTGCTTTGATTATTTATACGGCAGTGACTTTTACACAATAGCCTTAAATGAACTTGCACTGCGTCCAATGTTAAAATCTAATTCCAGCTGGCGATATGACCGAGAGGAGTGGACTACTTTTCATCAAGCCACAACAACTATTCCACTTTCTCCTTTCAATAAGCTGTTTCCAACCATTGATGATGCCTTTGACTTTTTCCAGTAAGTTATCATCACAGCAACAGAAGCTTGTGTCCCGCAATCTTCCGCAGGTAGGCATTTGGCAAGTACTTAGTGGCCCCAAGAGCGTGCACAAGCTAACAGGGAGAAGAAAAAGCTCTACAGGTGATACAAATGGACCCGCACCATCCCAAACATGATTGTTTTTAAAGCAGCTGCGGCGATATCTCATCGAATTAATTGCCAAACAGGTGAACAATACCTTCGAAAGTATGTATACTTTGACTGTCAATTCCACAATTCCCCTCTCTTCAGTGTGTAAAGTTGCACAGAAAATATCTCGCCGCTCCAACAGCTCCCCACCCGCAGTCCTCTGTTATGGGCCTGATATAATCGATATGATTTCTGCCCCAGCAGTTGTCTCAGATGCATTAGATTATAGTTTTCATTACCATTTGAGCTCTTCCCATTATCCTGAAGCCTTTTAAAAAACAAAAATTAACACTGCACCGCCATACATTTCAACAGGGAAGCGGAAGATTAAACTTATAACCGTCTCTTTACACTTGCAGAGTATCAAATTGCATTGGCTAATAGCAAAGACGGTACCCTTGGCCCAGACATGATTTCGTATATTATGTTCCATCATATTCACCCTTCTGCATCAGCATTCTTTCTGGATTTGTATAGCATAATCTGGATCGAATCCTCTTTTCCCATCTGTTTGCACTACAGCTTTTGTAATCCCTATTTCCAAACTTGGGAAGGATCCGAAGTTGGCGGGTAACCAAAAACCAATTTCGCTGACCTGTCATACTTGCAAATTAATGAAGAAAATGGTTTCAGGCCACCTACTCCCTTTTCTATAGAGTCGCCAGGCTCTTTCAAACTTCCGTTTTGGTTTCCGAAGAAATCGTTTGACCTTTGATCCCTGGTCAAAACTGGATCATGACATCCGGGAAGCCTTCTCAACTGGTGGGGTGGTTCTTGGTGCCTTTATTGACCTTGAAAAAGCTTGTGTCACAACGTGGAGAGCTGGGGTTTTCTTTAAACTCAAATTGCTCGGTATCCGAGAACAACTCCTACTCTTTACTAAATGCCTTCTGTCAAAACAGATCCATCCAAGTTCGGTGCTCTTCTGTTCTATCACGCTACTTTACTCTGAATGAAGGTGTTCCGCAGGGCAGTGTTCTAAATGTATTATTATTTGCTCTCAGATTCAATGACATCGTTACTTCTATCCCAGCGACAGTCAATGTTTCTCTCTATGTTGATGACCTGGCGCTATACAAGGCCGATTCCAGGCTGTCATTTCTTGAACGACAACTTCAACCAGCTATTGATGATATTTCGCTATGGGGTAACTCTCATGGCTTTCATTTCTCACCCACCAAAACCTCAGCAGTACTATTTAGGGAAAAATATAGTCGAAGAACCTTTCTTCTTCCTCCCTCGAACCTAACCTTATATGATTCACCCAATACTGTAACTTCACAAGTCAAATTTCTAGGACTTATTATAGATGACCACCTTACATATACACCGCACACTACACTCCTGAAAACGACTTGTCATCGCGTGCTTGACCTATTACGTCATCTCGCCTCAAAATTTTGGGGTGCTGATCGCAAGTCCCTTTTGCATTTCCACACAGCCCTAATTCGATCGAAGTTGGACTATGGCTGGGTAGTATATGATCAGGCATCCACAGCCCTACTACAACAGTTAGATCCAATCCAAAACGAGGTGATCCGTATCTCCACTGGAGCCTTCCGAACGCCCCCTTGGTGAGAGTCTTGAAGTTGAATCCGACGTGATGTTACTCTCACTTCGAAGGGAATACATCATGTGCACAAGTTATCTTCGCTTTCAAATCCCAATATCATCTGCTCTGATACCGATCCTGCGAGAGATACCTCAGAATCCTCTTTACTGACCATTTGCAAACACAGTTAACATCCTTAACTTCCTCAACATCCCATCGCAAAAATTGCTTTCGTTCTCTTATGCTGATATACACCTTTGCTATTCTTTGCTCCCACCATCTGTCTGTTCTTGACCTCTCTCTCTTTCTCTCTCTCTCTCTCTCTCTCTCTCTCTCTCTCTCTCTCTCTCTCTCTCTCTCTCTCTCTCTCTCTCTCTCTCTCTCTCTCTCTCTCTTAATCTAGCCTCCCAGCTGCTTTTTTAAAGGCATCCTTTTTGTTTCATTCTGCAGAGCGACAGAGTCGCATGGAAAGGGTCCGGGTTCGATCCCTAGTCCGGATCCTAGGTAGAAATTACCTAGAGAAGTTCCCCTCCTAGAATAGGGCTATAAAAAGTGGGTGTTTTAAAAGTTGCAGTTTCATCAGAAAACATCATTTAGCCTTATTACGGGAATTTGGAACCAAAATTCATCGCGCAACTGGACTTAATATTTTTACATTTCAAAAATATTTTAGTTTCATGTAAAACTTTAATTTTCCGCTTTAATAAGTGGCAGGAAGGTGATTTAAAAAGCGTGACATATTTGTAGATTCTGTACTGTAACTAGAGAGGTAGTGTTTCAAGAACCTCACAAATCTAGCGTAGTTTCATAACCTCGGAAGTTTACTGATCACAAACTGATATATATATATATATATATATATATATATATATATATATATATATATATATATATATATATATATATATATATATATATAATGCAAATTATGTTAGGTTAGGTTAGGTTAGGTTAGGTTAGGTTAGGTTAGGTTAGGTTAGGTTAGGTTAGGTTAGGTTAAGTTAGGTTAGGTTAGGTTAGGTTAGGTTAGGTTACGTTAAGCTAACCTAACCTAACCTAACAAAATTTTCATTATATATATATATATATATATATATATATATATATATATATAGTATATATATATATACATATACCTAGCCTACAACTTTGCATTATCATAATTGTATTAGCAGTTTGTGATCAGTAACGTTGCGAGGTTATCAAAATACGCGAGCTTTTTGAGGTTCTTGAAATACTACCTCGGTAGTTACAGTACATAATCTACAAATATGCCAAAAGCGTTGTCATAAATGTTGTATTTTTTTAAAAAAAATACTTATGCTATGTTAGGCTAAATACTTATCGACAGTGTTTCATCAAAATTAAAATAGTTACAAATATTCAAAGGTCTTAAGTTGTAATATTCTAAATATTCAAAGCTTTTATTTTTGCTAACATAATGATGTAAAACCAATCGAGTAAGTTGATTAATTAAACTCTGCACGGCAATGCTTTTAGAAGCTTTCTATATTTAAATTTCTGCCTTGAAAGGCATTCTCTCCGATGAAATCCAACAACACAAGCTGCTGCTGCTTCTGTTACAACTTTTACATGCCTCTCAACATCTTGATTATGACATGATTGATCTTCTACAAGGGGATTTGTTTTTAATTTCTCTAGCTTCTGATTACTTAAATTAGATATTAGAGATGGCTCCTTATTTCTTGAGAAGATAAATTAACCAGATTATAATATTTTGTACTTATATTTCGAACAGTAAATTTTCAGTCTCATTTTTGACTGGAACATTTTCACAGCATTGTTATTAGTCTATTGAAAATTAATTCTGGTCTTTATTCAACTCTCCATTCTAATATTCAGTTAATGACAGTGATTCTTTACCTGGCTGTCATTATCGCTCAGAATGGGCACAAAATCCATTCTGTTCTTTCTTAGGTATTTTTCTGATTAGTCCAGTCAAACTAAGAAAAATGACCCATAAACCTGGGCAAAATTGCTTCACAAGCGATTGAAGTGGTATTCAACTTAACAAATGTTGCTTTATAACATATCCAAAATCAGACAAAATCCAAGTATGGGAAAGTATTGAAAAATCAAATTCAAAATGGCGTCGGAATGTCGATTTTTTGTTATATTTGTTTAAAGATATTTTGTATATATTGAGATTAATGAAAGCACATCCATTAAATATAAGAGTAAATATTGAAATATCAAAGAAAATAAAATTATATTTCAAGAATAGAATTTATTAGAAGGACATAGAAATATTATTATTTACATTTTTATTGTCATAGTTAGTATAAAAGTACTGTAAGAACAAAGTCCTTAAGGAATTGAATAAGTAATGTCGGACAAACTATGCATCTGAATCACTGTCATTGTTTTCAGTTTCAACGTTGTTGTCACATCCACTGATCTGGCACTCCCACAAGAGGCTGAACAAGGCAGCCCGTTCTGTTTGCATCCACATCGCATTGTTGCGCAATGCGTCTTACAAGAACAATGGATCATTTTCAGTAACCACTCTGGGGCTGGTGGCATATCAGATACTGTAGGGTAATACGAGTTTTCCCTAACAAACCAACCCCATTCTGTTGCAGTTAAAGGCGTTTCTTGTGATTTCCAAACACATACCTGATAGTATGTACGAAAGCTATGGTACTTTGTTGCTGATTCTGTAGGTGGCCAACGTTCAGGTGCAACAAACGATTTAGCTGCTGCAACTTTTTCCACTAGCATTCGATGACGAAGTGCTTTTAGAGAATTTCCTGTCTTGCCGTCATATAGTATTGACATAGCCTTACTTCCTGCAGATTCAATGTCACACTGTTGAGTTTCATCTAAGGAAAATACGTTTGCAGCCAGCTGTAGTTGTTCATCATTCATTAGTTTTTCCAATGCTCTGGCCTTTCCGATGCCAAAGATTCTGGACGTTGTGTCACAACCAGTAAAAGCATGTAAAAACAAAATGTTTTTACAAATATCACTACCCAGCAAGGCTTTAATTCCAAGAATATCATACACTGGATTTGTAGACAACAGTCTTTTTATGTCACTCCATAAGTACAGTTTAAAACCATTGTTTTTCGCATGGTATAACAAAAGAACCAACAAGTCTGTATCTTCGCCAACAGTGACGGTCATTATATTGGTAGATGACGTTACTGCAGATTGAACAATATCTAAATCTGCATCTCCATCAGCTTGTTTTACAGTGCACCCTATTTTTGTCAAGGCTTCTGATACGAGCATAATTAATTGCTGCTTATTTGTATAATTGGCCAAGAAATTTTCTTTCTCCCCGACAAACTTCATAGTAGGACTGAAGTGTACAGTCTTGCTAATTTTGCAAGTGCTGCGCCTTCTGTGAGTCATGTCCTTAATGGAAGGATCACTGCCGTAACCATCGAAGGCAACAATAGCTCTGCCATAATTATCAAATGGGAATAATTATTAAATAGGAATTGGCTATGTTCTGGTATGTATCACCAGGCCTCCACATCACACGATGAAGTAGGGATCCTCCATCTAAAACGAACTGGACGTTAGTTTGAGTGTCTGGAACATTTGCTGTACACAAGGTACCACACTTTTTCTGTATTGCATGGGCTAACTGAGGCTTATCAGCTTTTCTTAATAAAGTTTGTGATACAAATAATGCTGGCGGATAAGCGCAGAGCTCATAATTTAAGACATCTGCAAGATTCATGTTACTAACTGTAGCAACAGTCATCATTCTCTGAAACAACAATGCTGGATCTATGTCAAATTGTTTTTCTGCACTTACAACAGCAGATTCGGACCCCAATGTCTTCGCTTTGTCGCTTCTTTTTGCACAATAAGTGTATACAGGCTTTCCAACCATTTTGTTTATGATTTCAGTGCCAATGGAATGTAGTTCCTGTACGTTTACACTTTGATCAGCAGTAACTCCAGTAATAATGTTTCTGAGAGATAAGTCATCATCAAATGGAGACATAGGTTTAATGTACTCGACAACTTTTTGGAAGTCACTAATATCTCTAGATCGCCGGCTCTCCCCAACTTCTTTGTGCTGTTCGCTAGTTTCAAATGATACGTTACAGTATTCTTGCATTGAGAGGTTGTAAAAACAATACACAGGCATTGATTTAAGCCAAGTTGCCAGCTGAATTTCTGTAAATCCACTTCCACGTGTCAACCCACCTCTGCTCTTAATAGACCGCATCAACATTTGTTCTATTACGAGGTCACTCCCTAATCCTGCCCAGAATCGATCACTTCGTCGAACTACAAATTGTCCTATCTGAAACAGTTCATAAACAGATGGATTATCAGAGTGCAAATTCAACATATCCTGTAGGTACTTGTAACCTGAGTTAAGATAGTTGTGATGACCAGCTGCTGCAAAAATGACCAAGCATTCTTTGATTGCCTCTAAATGCAATTCCCATGAACTAGATCTATCAGCGACAATCAACTTAATTACGGTGTTCACCATTTCCTGATATGCCAATGCGCCATACAACTCATAATAGACATTTAATCCAGTTCTTTTCAATAATTTAATAATTTTATATACAGTATATATATATATATATATATATATATATATATATATATATATATATATATATATATATATATAATATATATATATATATATATATATATATATATATATATATATATATATATATATATATATATATATATATATATATATATAAAGAAATCACAGAATATATGAATTCTCTATTAATTATATTTTTAGAATTCTTTGATTTAAAAATACGGCACTAATTACTAATATGCTCACTTATGAAAAAAATAAAAAGCATATAATTTAAGAAATGTGAGAGGACACTCCATCACTATCACTGATAAACACAAAATTTCAACTGATGATCATTGACGATGTTTTATTACACGGAAATTTGAAATCATGTTTCAAGCATGAGTTTTGGCGGAAAAATATATTGAATATGAGAGTCGACGCTACAAAAAAAATGCATAAACATTACGATATTTGTTACATACTTCTTTATATCTTGCCAGATTTAACAAATTTCTGGATATAAAATGAATTTTTAGTTTTCATTAAATAAATTCGATCGTAAGAAATATGCTGACCTAGCCCAGTTAAAATGTAAAATCTCCCAAAAAGTAGCCCGTACCAATGCGCCACTTATAATCATCCAATGCGTCACGGGTTGGCCACCCCTGAACTAGATCTATCAGCAGCAATCAACCTTCTTACGATGTTCACCATTTCCTGGTATGCCAACCACAGCTTACTAGTCTCTGATGATTGTAACTGCAGTTTCTTATCCTTCAAAGCATTAGCAATCTCACGAATTGTATCCGAAGTCTCCACATTCGCAGCCAATTCATTGCCAGACGTCATATCGCAGTACAGATTCGAAGCGTCTTCAATAACTTTGTGGCAACTCCCGTCTTCATTACAGGGATAAACCTCTGCTAGTAATAAAGTAGACAGCTGCGTCGACAAGCATATGACCAAGGATAGCCCTGGAGATGGCTCTGCCAGTCATCATATGAAGTACAACATTGGAACCATATATCTGTTGTAACACTTCCTTTAGAACTGAGCTGTTCATTAATGTCCCAATCGAGCCCACAAGATTCATGAGAGTATGGAAATACCCTAGCATTAATACTGTGTTCTCAAGCTCTTTGTACTGATGAATAATTTGTGATGTTTTCCAGTACAAAGGTTGATCAAAAGTGACTTTGCATGGAACCTTATTTTCATGTGCAATTTTATTCAAATATAAGAGAGTTGATAATATGCAAGTCATATTACTTGGTGCCATATTAATGATTGGCAGGAACCTAACAGATGCCTTTCCAGAGTGTTGGAGGTTCGAGTTACTGTATACACTCTGCATCATTCCAGACCAATTGCAATGATCTTTTCCTGGAAATGACCAGGACAATTGCCAGAGAATATCTATTTTTCTGATATTTGTACCAATTCGTTCTATTTTTTTAAAATTGATATCCTGCAGAAGATTTCTGGAGGATCTGTACTCTTCGATCGAAACATGGGCAATGTTCTTTATAGCACTGTCTGTAACATTATTTCTCGGAACAGTGGGTTGTAATTTAATTTCTGGTGTTACAGCAGCAATCATTCCCATACCGTGAAAGGTATTATTTCCATCTAATGTCCGAATGTTGTGATCGACGTTGTCTGCTGCAAACAGTAATGCACTATTATGTGTCACATCCAGTGAAAAACGGCTACTTGCTATTGCAGCATTCCTTTCGAATTTAATAACTTCTGTGTAGGAAGAACAGAAACCCAGATGATGGAGGACATCGATAATATAACGTGACCTGAAGTTGTGATGCATTTGAATAGCTACACCTATCTGCAATGGACATATCAAAGCTCTTGGACGTACAGCTTGCATTATACTCTGGCCAATAGCACCAACTTTTGTCGAAACATCTTTTCCCACAAACATTTTTGTACAGAACAACCTTAAGCTGCCAGGGAGGTAATCAATACTTTTATCGGTAGTGAGAACATCTGTTGATGGATATGTAAATTTATCTGCCTTGTCATAAGCTTTTACATCACTCTTGATTAGTCTTGCAGCTGCCTCTATTATGTGTATCTTTTGTAATTCAGGATCACAGTCTTTTGACTTTGCATAGTAGGATCTAAGAATTTCATCAGCAGTCTCTTTTAATGTTACTATGTCAGCCTTTCCACTTTCACCAGATATTATAACACTTGCACCATAATGTTCTACAAGCTTTCTTTTCATGTGTCTTCGATCATAGGCTTTACAATCACTTGCTTGCAGATACTCTTCCATTTTTAAAATAAGATCCGCAACAAGTAATTGTTCCTCGTCATTACATTCTAGGTAAGTACACGTCCTTAGGAAAGCTTCTTCTTGTTCTTCATTGATTGGACGCCCTTGTTTCTGCCTCTTTGAGGACTGTTGTGCATATTCTTGAGGAATATTTTTCCCACTACGAAAATTTGAACAACATGTGCGGTGGTAGACACAATCCGCTGCATGTAGATCTGAAAGATAATATTCAATGCGTCCTTTTACCACAAAAGACCATTCATCACAGCGTTTCTCACAGCATTTCTTGATAGTTTCACTAAATTCAACTGTTCGTACTTTAAATTGATCTGTTTTCTGTTTGTATTTTCCAGAAAAATCGACTCTAGTTCCACAAAACAAGCAGTCAGTTGGGGCGGAAAATGGTCCTTCAGCTAAACGGAAACTTCTCTTTCGAATGCATGTATTACTTGTCGATTGTTGTTTATTCCATAACTCAATGCTCTTCTTATCAGTATGTCTTTTTCGACATAACACATGTACTGTGTTTCCAGCACTTACGATGACATCGCTTCCACGGATTTTACTGGCCGAGTTTATGCCATCAGCACCCTTCTGCGTTAGAATGACTGTCTCTTGACAATCTTCGTCAATTGTTTTGCAAATAGCACAATGTCCAGCAGCAGCCATTTCAGATAATATTTACCTGAAATAAAAATATATATATATATATATATATATATATATATATATATATATATATATATATATATATATATATATATATATATATATATATATATATATATATATATATATATATACTAAATAAATCATATATATATATATATATATATATATATATATATATATATATATATATATATATATATATATATATATATATATATATATATATATATATATATATATATATATATATATATATTTATATAAATAAATTTATAAATTAATATATATCTAAATATATATATATATATATATATATATATATATATATATATATATATATATATATATATATATATATATATATATATATATTAAAAATAATAAAAAATATTATTTATTTATTTATTTTAATATTATCTAAAACTAAAATTGCACTCAATGCATTCTATCTTCACAAATCTATTCCTAACATATAATATAATTAAGAAAAATAGCCGCCATTTTGAATTTGATTTTTCAATACTTTCCCATACTGGGATTTTGTCTGATTTTGGATATGTTATAAAGCAACATTTGTTGAGTTGAATACCACTTCAATCGCTTGTGAAGCAATTTTGCCCAGGTCAAATCATAATTTTACTGGGCTATTGTATCCTTTTAATTATATTAAAGAAATTTATAGATCCTTTAGTGGGTTTATATAATTCTGTTTAATCTCAAACCAACCCGGGAAGTATACTAGGATTCAAAATTCATATATATATATATATATATATATATATATATATATATATATATATATATATATATATATATATATATATATATATATATATATATATATATATATATATATATGTATAAGATTGACTTCGTTAATATTAGTTTATGTTTTTATTTAGTTTAGGTTTGGTTGTAGGTTAGGTTAGGTTAGGTTAGGTTAGGTTAGGTTAGGTTAGGTTACCCTATATTGTAATGTATTTACCCTAAAATTATTGAAATTACGATACATTTTTTATTGATTTTCGTTCCTGGAGTCAACCTCTTATAAATAGCCATATATATATATATATATATATATATATATATATATATATATATAACTATATAAATATATATATATATATATATATATATATATATATATATATATATATATATATATAATATACTAAATATATATATATATATATATATATATATATATATATATATATATATATATATATATATATATATATATATATATATATATATATATATATATATATATATATATATATATATTGATAAAACACCCATAAAGCATTTCACCCTGCTGGGAATCCAGGTTCGATTCCCAGCAGAGTAAAATGCTTTAGGGGTGTTTTATCAATACAAAATTATATTGCGTTTATTGCAATTTATTTTCTTTCTTTCTATATATATATATATATATATATATATATATATATATATATATATATATATATATATATACTATATATATATATATATATATATATATATATATATATATGAATTAAATTACATAATTAATTATACATAGTTAAATTACGTGAAGGGTTAACTACTGATCTATTACACCTACGAGTTCTGTTTGCTAAAGTTAGTCATCTGGAATGTGAAAGGGACCCAGTTTCATGAAGAAAAAGATCCTGGTCAACATTTCCTATCATAAAAGCCATACAGATTTTGTAGGCATAATAATGATCTGAACTAAGATCATCCAGTACTTCATTTGGAAGAACAGGAAATTGTGAACAACTAAAAGGTTTTAAAGGTACTACTTCCCACCTCATTCAGCCATTCTGCTCCCTAATTCGTTTCCTATTGGTCCTGAAAACAAATCGGGACATTTGAAAGTTCCATCTAACTCATTAAATATGTGCTAAAGAGGTAGCTCATTTGTATAGAGCAGTGGTCTCCAAAGTGGGGTACGCGTACCCCTGGGGGTACGCAGATTGATACTTTGGGTACGGCAAAGAAGTAGCCTCACGATCACTTGCGAGTGTTTGATCTTGTATCAAGTGAGTGAGGTATATATATATATATATATATATATATATATATATATATATATATATATATATATATATATATATATATATATATATATATATATATATATATATATATATATATATATATATATATATATATATAAACTCGCGGGCAAATTTAATGCATCACCCGTAAATTTAATTTCATATTGGGAAATGTAGGGCTAGGGTTTGGTTTTATTGGTTCATAACTAACCCGGGAGTGTTGCACAGGGTTATAAATGTATAAACCGTGTGTAACGACAGTGTGTAGGGAATTAAATGGCATAATAAAGAAAACGAAAAAAATATGGATATGATGATTTTATTAATCAACAACGATATTCTACAAATTACAATGTGAAATGCAGCATAAAGGTGTCTAATAATGCCCAGGAGTCTGATCCCTACCTGTTGTAGGTACCGTTGGACGACCTGTGCAGTGTGCTGTGTGGCGTTGTCATGGAGTAACAAAAAATGGACACCAATGAAGGACGCGAAAGGCACTATATACTCTTGGAGGATGTCTTCCGTATAACCTTCAGCCGTTAGCGTTCCCCTGCTCACGATATGCAATGCCGTGCGAGCACCCAAACAAATGCCTGCCCACACCATCACAGAGTCACTTCCAAAAGGAATCCTTGGGGAGATATTGCAAGCAGAAAAGTGCTCACCTGCACATCTCCAAATTCGCCGACGTCCATCTGGTCCATGTAGTGTGAACCTCGACTCATCTGTGAGTGTCCAATCTCCATACGCTTGTGAAAAATGAAATCGCAACCCGATGTTCCCTGATCAGGAGAGGGCCGATGGCAGACCTTGTAATACGCACTCCACGTTCATTCTGTCGTCTTCTCACTGTACGCTCGGAAATGGGCGCATGTCTGACCTTACGGAGCCTGTGTTGTAGCTGTACGCTTGTTTGGAAACGGTCACGAAGCACTGCCAGACGGAGGAATCTGTCATCTCTCTCTCGGACGTCGCCCTCGGGTGACCCTGACCATGTCGTCTACGGTTGCTGCCAGTCTCTCTGAACCGAAGAAGGATTCGACTGACCGTCGATTTCTTTACCCCGAGTTGCTGAGCCACCTGTCTCTGAGAATGGCCTGCTTCCGACAGTGTGATAACTCCTATGGCACGTTCCTCTTCTCTGACGATGTCTTTCCATTGTGACAGTCTTTGTCAAGCTATGACTTACAGCATAGGGTTTGTTTCGTTAGTTGGTTGGTGTCTTGCCATCTTGTTCTCCTATGAACGTACTTTTGGGATTTCATAATTTGGTTGGTTGTCTTTATTATGCCATTTAGTTCCATACACGGTGTAGTTACATACGGTATACACTCCGAAAGTAGGTATGACCCAAATAAAATAAACCCTAGTTCTACATTTCAAAAAAAAAAAGAGTTTACATTATATATATATGGGTGAGTTATATTAAATTTGTCCGCGAGTTTATATATATATATATATATATATATATATATATATATATATATATATATATATATATATATATATATATATATATATATATATATATAGTATATATATATATATATATATATATATATATATATATATATATATATATATATATATATATATATATATATATATATATATATATATATATATATATATATATATATATATATATATATATATATATATATATATATATATATATATATATATATATATATATATAGTACAGGCCTATAGGAGTACAACTTAAAATTATTTTCGTCTTAAGGGTACGCGATCAAAAAAGTTTGGAGACCGCTGGTATAGAGTATGGAGACGCTACATTACAATGGGATATTAAGTAGTACTTCCTAGTAGCGAATTATCAAATTGTAAGCGCCGGTCATTGTATAAATATCAGAATCGATCGCAACAATATATGACGTAGTTCTCACTCCTTTGATGGCTTCAAAGAGCTTTGAAGTCATCGAAGGTTCTTCATTGACATACTTAAGACTATTTCCTGTGCCACCATCAAGATATTTAATTATTTTGCTTTGGATACGTAGAATCATTTTCCCTTTATATATATATATATATATATATATATATATATATATATATATATATATATATATATATATATATATATATATATATATATATATATATTCTACTTACTCTCTCTCTCTATATTATATATATAATACTCGTCAAAATTAACGCACCACAAGGATACGTGGCGAAGGAAGGGTAAAATGGTTGAAGAACGCGAAGACACTTTATTGGACAATGACAATAGCATGGTGAATCCCTCCCCAGAACCTTAGATTGATAGAGTGGGAGGCCAAGGTGCAGCCAAAGGGTCTCGCAGTAGGGTTCGAAGGTTAGGCGCTGCAAACACACAATGTTGGTACGCACGGTGAAGGCCGCAGGGGGGTTGGGTCTGTCTCATTACCATGTATGACCCCCTCTGGCACAGATGACTGCCTGACACCGTCCTGGCATGCTCTCGATGAGTGGGCGAATGTCCTGGACAGTGATTTGATCCCATACGTCGTGCAGTGCCTGTCGTAGGTCCGGGAGGGTCCGTGGAGAGGGTAGCAGCTGTCGGATCCGATGTTTCAAGATATCCCACAAAAGTTTGATTGGGTGGTGGAGGTCCGGACTATATGTTGGCAACTCCAACGCCATAATTTGAACCGTCCTAAGGTAGTCGTTCACACATTGGGCATTGTGTGGTCTTGCATTGTCATGCATTAGGATGAAAGACTCACCGATGTAGGGGGCATATGGCACTACATATGGTTCGAGGATGTCTGTGATATACCTTATGACTGTAAGAGTGCCTCCATCGAAGATGTGCAACTCCGTAGGCCCCGATAAAGAGATGCCTCCCCAGACCATAACCGACCCACCTGCAAACGGCGGCACCTGCAGCACATTGCATTGCGCGAACCTCTTCGACGGCCGTCGGTATACTCTAGCACGCCTATCAGAGGCGTACAGAGACACTCTCGACTCGCCCGTAAAGAGCACCTTTGCCCAATCTTCGACCGTCCAATGTATGTGTTCTCGGGCAAATGCCAGTCGCGCCCTTCGACGTGCCGTGGTGTTCGGTGGACCTATGGCAGGCCTCCGGGGACGGTAATTATGTTCCGCAAGGTGTCGACGCGCTGTATTGTCACTCACTCTGGTGCCGTGTACCTCTGTCAGCTGTATCTGCGGATGTGGTGCCGTTGTGTGGCGCTCTCGTAATGCACGCAGACGTATAAATCAGTCTTCCACTGGTATCGTGGTCCTGGGCCTACCTTGTCCTCGGTGGCGATCATGTGTCAGGGTTTCCTGGTACCGTTGGACCACCCGTGCATTCTTTGTGTGCGCTACACCGAACCGTCGACCAAGTGCCCGGTACCAGTGTCCTTCGGCGTGGAGTGTTGTTTATCTGCGCACTGATCTTGACGGTTGATGCACTATCCTCTCCATGTTTATCAGAATCGCTTAGTACGTGAATGATCCCTCGCTCAATTATACCCCCGACATAACCAACCCCCACCTCTTCCAGGTCTAGTTACGTTGTTTATGTTTTCCCAAATTTATCGCGGTGACGGCTCTAATATTGCAGTGAATTCTCTGGGGGGCGGGGTGGTTACATAGTTACACTAATCGCTGTCGTCTGTGTTGGTGTGGGGTTTCATGGGGTTTAGTGGCCTTCCCGTTCCAGGGAGTGACATTTACGCTAGTGGTGAGTTATTTTTGACGAGAAGTATATATATATATATATATATATATATATATATATATATATATATATATATATATAAATATATATATATATATATATATATATATATATATATATATATATATATATATGCAAAAGCTTTTAAAAAGTATATCAATTATAAACTGTAAATTTTTAGACCCCACTTTTTATTTATTGACAGTATCCCACCTGTGGTGATTAAAATTTGTGTTTCTGAGCTTGTACCCTGCCTTGGTAAAATGTTATGTCTCTCCATCAAATTCAACCTTTGACACGTGCTGGAAGCATGCGCTCATTCCGACTGTGACGTAGAATGGGAACCTCCTCTCGACCCTCAATTACCGTCCTATCTCTTTAAAGTTTTCGAAATTATTCTTAGCAAAATGATTTGGAAACATTTTAAATCTTCTAATCTTATCTCAGATAGGCAGTTTCCGTAAAGAACCCTTCTCTCTCTCTCTCTCTCTCTCTCTCTCTCTCTCTCTCTCTCTCTCTCTCTCTCTCTCTCTCTCTCTCTCTCTCTCTCTCTCTCTCTCTCTGACGTTTGGTTCTTTGCTCTTCCGCATTTATGTGAATCTTTTGTTGTGAGTTAGGCGTATCTAAAGCTTTCGATAGAGTCGGGCACAAAGCTTTGGTTTCTAATATTCATTCTTTCGGTGTCACAACTTTTCTTTGTGACATTCTTTATGATTTAGTTTACACCATGCTGACCATTCTTCCTTTAAATCTTCCAATAGTGCTGCTGTTCCTTATAGTTCTCTTCTATCCCCAAACACTTTTCCTACTGTAACTTTACAATAACCTTCTTTCAGCTTCTTTGTATAATATAATCTCTTATAAAGATTATTCTATCCTTCATTACTTCTTCCAGCTTTTAATTAATGCAAGGAGGTTAACCTTGGAGCGACAAACCTCTGGCCTTTCTTTTATCCCTAGTTGAGGGTAAAGGAAATGTGGCTGATTTCAATGTCCTAGTTCGTCTCTGTTCAATCCTTTTGTTCATAACATTCTTGATATTTTCTTTCCTCCTGATCTTTCACGGAAGAGTATCACAATCTCTCTCAATAAACAAGCTTTAAGAGATTGATTGCTTAGAGACATTACAGAACTTCCTCTCACCACAACATTTGCTTGCTTTTCACCCTTGCATGGATTATGCATTGCATTTGTGTGGTGGTCCTACACATATTGCTCTCCTTGATAAGGTTTAGTCTTGGACTTTTCGGCTTATCATCTACCTCTTCTTCGCTCACTAACTCTCTCGCTAACCTCTTCCTGGCAATCCCGAACTGCTGCATCACTCTTCTTAAACTATCGTCATTACAATTGACAGTGCTGTTCTGAAATCTCTTGTCGTATATACCTCCTTCTTTAAGAAGAGTTCGTGAGAGTCTTCTTTCAACACAGTCTCATCCATGCTCTGTCTAGCTCACTGAGCAGACCAGATATATCCGCTATACTAATTCTTAAATGTAGTCCACTTGTAAAGTCTGGAACAAACTTCGTTATATTATTTTCCTAACTTCCCTCTATATGCAAACTTTCAAACACCGTGTCTCACGACAATTTGACCTTTAATTTGGCCTTAGTTCGGGATTTTCAACAACTCTAATCGAAACTATGTAGTCCTCGGTCTTTTACCACCGGATGTTATAAATTTATATTATATATATATTATATAATATATAGTCTGTTGCGTCATGGTATATACTAAAGTAAAATATATATTATAATATATAGTATCGTATCACTTAACACACATCAAATATTTATAAATATAACTGTATTATAATAACAAATATATTAATATAATACATAGAGCCATTTAATATTCAAATATAATACACTATATATTCATATAATCTTTACTGCTCCAATTAACCAAAAACAAAATTAAATTTAAATATAATATAAAAAACTAATAATAATTAATAAAAAGCAAATAATTCAAAATACATAATCTAGCTGAGATTGAAAACATTACCAATAAAAAACTAATGACAAAAATAACCTACTATGTATAATACTAACTATAATATATATATATATATATATGGCGGAAATCTGAGTTGGACGTTTTACTTTCCAAGTCGCATCCATTCTAAATTCAATTTTAAATTTTTATTAAAACGTTATCAATTTTATTACTTGAATGTTTCTTCGCGTCTTCGCAACTACTGTTTCAACGCCATAATAATAATAATAATAATAATAAAAAAAATAATAATAATAATAATAATAATAATAATAATAATAATAATAATAATAATAATAATAATAATAATAATAATAATAATAATAATAATAATATAATAATAATAAATAATTCACTTTAGGTCTTGTCTTGCTCCCTTTTACTATATCTTCTGTATAGCGTGAAGAATAGCATGAAGATATTTCGGTCGTCTTAATATATTTTTAATATAATTAATATATTAACAATAAATATATTTCTGTGAATGTAATGAAGAATGAAATAAATTCATGTAATTGTTGGTGAAATTATTGCAAATTCCCAAATTTAGTAGTGAGTGATTGAAAAGTAAATATAAATATGTTTTTCATAAATAGATGTTATCGTAGTATTTGTGTTAAGAGCTTAATTAAAGAAAACGGGAGAAAAACTGTTATTTCGTTTATACTTTATACACTATTCGCATTTAATTCGTGCAAGAAGTCAATTGGGGGGGAGGGGGGGACTAGCCCAAACGGTCGACATTCAACAGGAAAATGGGTCGACAGGAAAAAGGGTCGACAGGAGAAAGGGTCGACACAACATCAAAAAAAAAATTCTGTACAACCCCCCGCAGGCGTTAGGATAGGTTAAGTTAGGTTAGGTTAAGTTAGGTTAGGTTAAGTTAGGCTAAGTTAAGTTTTGTTGGATTCGTTAAAGAAAATTAAAAACCTGTTTTTTTTTTTTTTTTACAAATGTCGACCAGCCATTTTCCTGTGGACTCATTTTCTTATCGACCATTTGTGTATAGGTCCCACCCATGTTGTGCATCTTTTGCTTACACTTTACAACTTTCTTCTCCTCCAATATTACTTTACCCTTGCATCAGCTTTTAAATTAAGTTTATTCACATAAAACTAAGAAAATGGTATCTAGAAAGGAAGTGGACGAGGAAGAAATATATTTTGAATGGTGGAGCCCGAGCGGAGCTGGAGCTGAGATTTAAGGAACGCTCTACTCCAAGTTAACTCCGAAGTTTGAGTTGGTGCTTGTGGAGCTCTCCGGAGATTTAGCTGAATTTTGAAATTTGGTGAAATCGTTGCTAATGACTTTGGAGCGCTCCGGAGCAGGAGCCGAGAATTTTTCTGAGCAACCCAACACTTATATAATATATATATAGTATATATAATAATATATATATATATATATATATATATATATAAATAATAGTAAATATATATATATATGATTATATATAAATATATATATATATATATATAATATATATAATAAAATATATATATAACTTATATATATATATATATATAATAGATATATATATAATATATATATTATATATATATTATATTATATATATATATATATAATATATAGTATATATATATAATTAATATATATTATATATTATATATATTATTATATAATATATATTTGAGTATATATATAGACATATATATATATTATATTATATAATAATAATATATATATTATAAATATTATTATATATATTATACTATATATATATTATATAAATATATCATATATATATATAATTATATATATATATATATATATAATAATTATATACTATTATATATATATATATAATATATATATATATTAGTATATATAATATATCAATACATATATATATATTATATATAATATATAATATATATTATATAAATATAATTATAATATAATATTATATATTATATGGTATATATATAATATTATATATATATATTATAAATCATACATATATATGAATATATGATATATATATATAATAATATAATATTATATATATAATATATTATATAATATAGATATATATAATAATATATCTATATAATATATATATATATTAAAATATTTATATAATATATATATTATATATATATATAATATAAAAAAAAAAAAAAAAAAAAAAAAAAATATATATAATATAATTATATAAGTATAAAATAATATATTAATAATATAATATATATATTATATATATATATAATTACATATATATATATATATATAATATTATATATATATATATAATATATATTATATATATAATATAATATAATATTATATATATCGTAAATATATATATTATATAGTATACTAAATATATATATTATATATACTATATTATATATATATAAAAGTATATAATATATCTATAATATATATATTATATATACTATATATAAATATATATATAATATAATACATATATATATATATATAAATATAATATATATTAATATAATATATATATATATATATATATATATAGTAATATAAATATATATATATATATATATATAAATATATATTTATATATATATATATTATCTATATACTATATATATAATATATATACATAATATATATATAATATATTATATATATAATACTAATGATAATATATATATATATATTTATATATATTAAAGTATATATAATATATATATATTACGGTATATATATTCCGTATATATATACCTATATATATTATATAATTATATATATAATATATATATATAAATATATATATATATATATAATATATATATATATAATTTATATATATAATATATTTATATATAATATATATATATAATATATTATATATATAATAGTATATAATATAATATAGTAATATATAATATATATATATAATATATAATTTATATATATTTAAAAGTATATATATATAATATATAATTATATATATATATATTAATATATATATATATATATATATATATATATATAATAAATATGATATTTATATATAATATCTATATTATATATTAATATATTAATATATTATATATATAATATATATATATAATAGATATAATTATATATATTATATGATATATATATTATATATAATATATGATTATATATATATATATATATATATATAATATAATATATATATATATATATATATATATATATATGTATATATATGAGGTATTAATATATATATATAAAGATATAAATATACTATAAATATATATATATATATATATAAATATAATTATATAAATAAATATAAAGAAGATATATATATATAATTATATATATGTTATATATATATTAGTATATATATATATAATATATATATTTAATATATTATATAATATATATATATAAAATATATAATAAATTATATAATATATAATATATATATATATATAATATAATATATTATAAAAATATATAATATATATACGTATATAATACTATATAATATATATACTAATATAATTATATATATATATAATATAATATAATATTATAATATAATATATATATATATATATATATATACCGCATATATATATATAAATATATATATAAATATAATATATAATATTATATATAAATATAATTATAATATATATATATATATATATATATACCGCATAATATAAGTATATTAATATATATATATATATATATATATATATAACGTATGTGTATTATATATAATATATACTATATATATATAATATTAAAGATATATATATAATATATATAATATACCGTGCATATATATATATTAGTAATATATATATATAATATTATATATAAAATATATATATAATAATAATATTTAGTATATATTAATATATATATACTTATATACCGCATATATATATATATATATATAATATATATAATAATATATAATATATATAATTATATATATATTATAATATATATATTATAGTATATTAATATATAAGTATACCCATATATATATATATATATATAAATATATATATAATGATAATATATATAATATAAATAATATATAAATATTTATATATATATATATTATACTATATATTATATTATATAACGTATATATAAAGTTTATATATATATATATATATATATATATATAATATATATATATATATATATATATATATATATATATATATATATATTCAAGCAATTCTCATTTTTATTATAAGAACTACCTCTCAGACTCTTATGAAATGAAAAGTTTACGCTATTTATTTCTTTAATTAAATATATTTAGTCTGAGAGCTTTTTCTTTCTCTTCTCCTTTACAGCCTATTAATATGGTTCTCATGACGCCTAAGAAGAAATACGAATACTTCGGGAGAGGGAAGAGTGGTACAGAACTCTCTGAATACGAGCCAGTCGGTTCCGTGCGAGATTCCAACGCATTTTTCCCAAGACATCCAGTATTTGACGCATCTCCATCAAGCAGTTCTTCACAGCCACCTTTTCCTATACCTAATGCTTTTGAATATCCTCCCAACCCTTTAATCTCACAAATACCCTGTTCCTCTCAACCAGTTTTTCATCATCCTTCCTATCCAAATTCCCCTCCTCCGCCTATAGGAATTCCAAGCCCTTATCCAGCAGATTTCCCTGAAGTCACCTCTTATTCTAGCTCTTCGTACGAGAGTTTTGTTTCCTCTGAAGATTTCAAGAGATCTCGAAGACCCAGTAATGAAATAGATGTAGAAGGAGAAGGTCCGCCTACATTTACAATAGATGATGATAAAGATGAAATGAAGCAGCAGCATTTGAAAGGAAAGTCAAAGAAAAGAGCTCAGAGATGTAGGATGTGCGCCAATCATAAAAAATTAGTTGACATGAAAGGCCACAAATGGTATTGTAAATATAGAGACTGTATTTGTGATGATTGTGAAATCACACGTAACTGTCAAAATTACATGAAAAAGAGGCAAAAACTAACCAGACAGCAGCAACAGCAACATCAACCCCAACATCAACATCTGCAACAAAATCATCAAAATCCAGAGACTCCGCAGTCTCAATTTGAGGAAACATTTTCTGCGTCGCAATCTGAAGTGATTCATGGCTCGAAGAGGATGACACCTGTGGATCAATCCAAAATGGATTTCCCAAGGGAAGAAGAAATGGTGAATGAAATTAAGAACATTCTAGACTACGACCTTCTCGAAAAGGTCAACCAAATTTGTAGGCCAAGATCTAGTAATGTACATTAAAAACATAAAATCTATTCCATATTTTGTTAGTGAAAATTTAATTTATTTATGTTTATAACGTTTATAAAATATTAACAAAAAACTGATCTTGTCATTTTGTATCTCAAATAAAATCACATCTTGTCACATAAATCTTGTTTTATAGCAAAATATATATATATATATAATATATATATACATTATATATTATATTATATATATATGATATATATAATATATAATATATATATAAATAATAATATATATATAATATATTATATATTATATATAGTTTATATTATATATATATAATAATAGTTATATAGTTGAAAAACACTGTTTTTTTGGAAACCGTTGTTTTGTTAAAAAAAGTTTTTTCTCTCTTTTTTTTACATTATTGTATGATTTAACTATTTTACGTTGCTTAATTATTGAGTTAATTTTACTATAAGCCTCGATAATAGTTTTGGTCCATTATATATCTATATTAATATATATATATATTATATATATATAATATAATAAATATATATATAATAATATAATATATTATATATATATATTTATGTATAATATTATATATTATATTATATAAATTGTGTACACATAAAAAAAAGAGAGAGTGGAGAGTGAGAGAGTGTGTAAAATAAATAAATATATATAGTATATATTATATATATAAATATATATATATAAGTATATTATATATATATATATATATCTTAATAGTATATAAATATATATATATGATATATATATTATATATATACAGGGTGTTTATATAGCTATATATGGCAAAAAATCAAGAGGTATCGAGAGTGAGGCGAGGGGAGGAGGTGGGCGTGAGAGGTTGAAAACACGCTTTGTTCGGAGATAACAGAGGTACAAAAGTACGAACAATAACAAACATTTTTACTAAACATAACACAATCAACAACTTTCTAATCTACAAGAAACTTTAAAAATGACCGAGTCAGCTAGATGCACGAATCCAATCTTCTCATTGACTGCCGAATCTTTCAAAAACACCAGATCATTTCTGATGAGCACACCCACCAATTACCCGATTTGCAAGTCATCCTTATTTCCAGGAACCATGTAAACCAATTACCTAATAATGGCCCCATAAGAAATCTATTCAGGTTTAGGTCCGGGATCTAGCTAGACGCATGGGTGAGTCCACCTCGAACCATCTAGGGATCTCCGTATGTTAGCGTTAGAGATTTGTTCTATCCCATACCACGTACAGCGCATTTTATGTGCTGCTCGTTGATTTCTAACGCTAACCATACGAGATCGCTTGATTGCCTATAGCCTCACCAAAGAGGCCGCCTCATTTCCGGCCTAAACCCCCTGGATTGATTCCTACTGGGCATCTAAGGTCATTGGTTACAATATTCCCCACGTTGAAACTCAGGATTACTGGAAATCAATAATTGTGATGTAAACTCATCAAAACGACCTGGGTTTGAAAGAGTTCGCAGTCATGAGGAAAGATGGATTCGGCAACCTTACTCAGTGGTCATTAGTAACAGTTCTTGGCAGATTAAGAAAGTTACATTAAATATTGGTAATTAAATGGTTGTTATGTCGTAACTCTTTGTTCCGCTGTACTCCGAAAACAAGCTATTTCAAAAATCACAAAGCAAAATATCCTTTGAATACTCAGGGAATAACCTCTGTGATTTCCCGGATGTTTACAAAACACCTGTATAATATATTATATATACGTATATAATATAATAAAAATATATATTAATATATATATATATATATAATATTATATAATATATTATATATAATATATATATATAATATATATATATATATATATAATAAATATTAATATGATATAGTATAATCCATATAGTATATATATATATAATATATAATATATATAATTATAATATACTAATTATATATATTATAATAATATATATATATATAATATATATAGTATAATAATATATATAATAATAAATAATATTATATATATATATAATAATATATAATAATTATAAATATAATGTATATATATATATATATATATATATATATATATATGATATTAATGTTTGAAATAACTTTGTGTGAAATATTTCTCCAACTCAACATTAAAAAAATTATAAAAATAGAAAAAGATCTTGTCTAAATTATAAACATTTAAAACCATTATTTATGCAATACAATTATGGGAAAAAACTATTCTCAGCGCTATTAGTCGGGAAATTCGCTCTAAAAAATAAAAAACTAAATATATTATTAAAATAAATAAAAAAATATATATAAAAAACAAAATCGCTTATTTTTTTGCTAATGTATAAAAACAACAACGTTTTTTAGAAAAGCGAGGTAGCTCTTTTTGCATTTACAACTATATATATATATATATTATAAATATATATATAATAAATATATAAAGATTTTTATATATATTAATATAAAATATATATATATATATATATATATATATATAATATATATATATATATATATATAATATATATAATATATATATATATATGTATATTATATATATAATATATATATATATATACTATTATATATATATATATATATATATTACTATATAATATAGTATATATAATATATAAAGTGATTACTGCAGGATTTTCATAAATAAGTATGTGAATTGTGAATTTATTGCATAATTCTTGTACCGTATTACTACTTTGCAAATATGTTTTGAATATTATTTATCTGAAATTTCACCCTGAAAAGATATGTCCCTTTTCGAGACACAGTTTTAGTTTTACTGAACAATATAGATTAATCCACACAAACTTTTAAGACTTCGTTAATAAATAAAAGAAGAGCAGAGAATTCGTGTTTGATTCTTCTCTTGCTTCGGAATCATGCCATTTTTTTCTGCCGAAATAAATTTTATTTTTCACATAAGGCGAATTATAAGAAGAAATCTTTCAATTTCTCTTTCATCCTAAGCATATTTCCTTAAGAGGACAATTGAGAAAATTAATAGACTGGTCAAAAATCAAATGCAAACTTTTGTGAAATCTAATTTCACCACAATTGGGTGTTTGTTTTAGTTAATGTATACTGTATTTTCCAGAGGTTCAATAACCCATCAAACCTTAAAATTAAAATGGACTTGGATCTTTTTCTTTATAGTATTTTATAAAATGTTGTGTCTTTTTCAGACCTTCAGATTCACGGTTACTTTGTATAACGGCTTTTGGTTTTTATCATTGATCAATGATATTTCTTAAACTTTTCTATGATACGTAACAAGTAAAAAGTTCTAGAGACTCAGTGCCTACCGTGAACAGTCAGTATAACTACTAATACGTAAAACACTTTCTAGGTACTAAATATCAGAGAACACTTTATATTGTATACGCACTTTTAAGCAAACTCCGAATATTAAAAACGAAAAACTATCAAATCTGAAGACTTTTTTAATTTCCCCAAGAGAACGCTCAAAGTATCAGTTTTCGGGATGAAAATAAATATGATCGGATTATGTAACTGACTCTTGGATGTAAACGAAAGGTAGAAGAACTATTTTCTAATGTCAAATATAAAGAAAGATGTTGGTAATCAAGCTGCAATATAAGATTTTGTGGAGTTTATATTTGGAGATTTTTAGGCATACAAAAGTGTTATGTTTCGCTTACAGGTTTAATAACCGAGGATAAGCATTATGATACTAAATATTGACCAAATTGTGAATTTAACTTTAGGTTCGTAAAATACTTGGTTTCTGCTTGTTGGCTTTATTGCCCTTCACATTATTTGTGACTTTTTAACTGAGCAACAATGAAAACAGTCAGTTCCAGCATTTGCTACCTCAATTCTAGTAATGACGCTCTGGAATATCGAAGTCGGGCACTATAGTTGGATCTAGAATAATCATTTTAAATGTTTGACCATAACCTCGACAAATGAAAACCTTGAATCAAATAAATAGAATAATTTTGGTGCTATTACTTATAAGGTAAGGAAGGGAAAGGTCAGAGCTTTAGAGGTATTGTTAAAATCATGTTACAGCTACATTTCCAAAAAATAATTAGTTTTACCGAAAAACTTGAAAATATTTATTTAATCAAGATACCAAAGATGAGGGAAAATTTTCAAAGTTATCGGAATAATATTGAAAACTAACAACGTCAATATAAGTGAAAAAAGAAGCGAACAAAAAATGAAAAAAACAAAAAAAAACGAATTGTTTCTCAATACGGAAAACATTCACTTTCACTACATTTAAACCTTTTATTAATAAATTTATTTATTTATTTATAGGAAAAATCGCCACGTGATTTCATTATGTTTAAAATTAAGACTATTTAATTTATTTATTTATCTAATTTATATTAAATGAAGGATAAAGAGAAAGAGGAACCATTTAATAAATTAATATCGAATCAAATTTAGAAATAATTTCTTTTTTGTCAGAAGTAAATGATTTCTTTGTTTTATTTCAGATTTAATGTAGTGTTGAATTAAGCTTTCAAAAACCAAAGCTCATTGCCCGAATTTTTCGGTTTATTATTATTATTATTATTATTATTATTATTATTATTATTATTATTATTATTATTATTATTATTATTATTATTATTATTATTATTATTATTATTATATTTATTATAAATTAA
>JABUQX010025699.1:75000-92500 GCA_015478945.1 Trachelipus rathkii
TTATTTTTATTATATTATTTTTATTATATTATTTTTATTATATTATTTTTATTATATTATTTTTATTATATTATTTTTATTATATTATTTTTATTATATTATTTTTATTATATTATTTTTATTATATTATTTTTATTATATTATTTTTATTATATTATTTTTATTATATTATTTTTATTATATTATTTTTATTATATTATTTTTATTATATTATTATTATTATATTATTATTATTATTATTATTATTATTATTATTATTATATATATTATATTATTAATTATTATATTTATTATTATTATATTATATTATTATTATTATTATTTACATTATATCATTATTATTATATTATTATTTGTATTATTATATTATTATTTATTATTTATTATTATTATTATTATAAATTATTTATATTATTATTATTATAATATTATTATTTATTATTTATTATTATTATTATTAATTATATTTGTCTATTATATATTATATTATTATTATTATATTATTCATTATATCTTATATATTATTATTATTATTATTATTATTATTATCTATATTATTTATTTATTAATTATATATAATTGTCCATTATATTATTATTATATATTTTTATTATTATATATTATTATATTATTATTATATTTTATTATTATATATATATATTATTTATTAATTATATTGTATTATATTATTATTATCATGATATTTTTATTATCACAATGCGTTATATTATTACGCATTATATTATATTATTATTATCTATATATTAATTTATTATATATTATTATTATTATATTATTATTATTTATATTATATATATGATTATTATATTATTATTATTTAATATATTATAATATTATTATTTATTATATTATTATTTTATTATTAATATTATTATTATATTATTTATATTATTACATTATTATTATTATAATGTTATTAATTATTTATTATTACATTATTATCTATTATATTCATTATTAATTATATTATTAATTATTATATTATTATCTATATTATATTAATTTATTATTGTTCTTCTTTGAATCAAGGATGCTATTTCTATTGGCTATTATTATCATTACATTAAGAAATCATTGTGCTATTAATTATATTATGATTATTAATTATTATATTATATTATTATATATTATTAATATCTATTATTATATATTATTATATTTATTATATATTATTATTATTATTTATATATTATTATTATTATTATATTAATTATATATTATATTTTATACTATGTTTGTATAATGTAATGATTCTTTTATTATTATTATTATTATATATTATTAATATTATAATTATAATTATTATTATTATAATTATATTATTATTATATATTTATTATTTTGCTTATTATTATTATATTATATCATATTTAATTATATATTATTATAATTATTATTATTATTATTATTTTATTATTATATTATTATTATTAATTATTATTAATTATTATTATTAATTATTATTATACAATCATTTTTATTATACCCCGTTTAATATGTAAACAACATTGTATATCTCTTTAATATATATATATTATACATAATATATAAATAATATATTAATATATAATTATATATAAATATATATATATATATTAATAATAAATATATATTATAATATATATATATATATATAATAAATATATATACTTATATAATATATATATATATAATATATATATATATATAAATATATATATATACATGTATATATATATATAAATAATATAATAATATAATATATATATAATAATAATTATAAATTATAATATATATATATATATTATCTGCAAAGAATTTTGTTTTTATCAGCTTACGTTTCCTTGTTTACCCAATTTTGATTTCTCACTCATTGTCACTCTTCATGTCGTTGTTCCAGTGATTCTTTTTCTTCCCCAATCCCTTCATACAATGGTTTGTATTTCAACTCTTTTAGAACGCTCCAGGCCCTTATTTGAACGTCTAGGCCTTTATTTTCTTACAGGTGTATTTTCCTGTATGGTCCCTAAGTCATCCTAACCTCCTTTCCCCGTAGATGATGGTGAAGTTTATAAACCGATCATTTTCGCCCTTGACTAGACCACTCATTATATGGAACCAGAAACCAGGGTAACTACTGAGGTTCCTGTTCACACTTAGGTGTATAGACCTGGATGCTTCATCAGCTTTGTGTGGTGCACCGGAGGGACAAGGTGGGAGTTCCAGGGTGCTCACCTGAGAGTGCATCCACAGCCCGCTTTCTTGGGGTAGGCTGTCGGGGAACGATGAATTGGTTTTGTATTTGAACCAGATATGGTGAAAATGACACCCTGCCCTTACGAATTAATTCCTTTTTCCCTTCCCTCCAGTAATGTAATATTTTAGTTAACATATGTTTCATTACTATTTTCTGCTTTCTAATTATGGTGAATTAGTTTGCATTAGAGTTTTAAATCTATGACAAAGTCTAAAATAAGACATCCCTCATAAAGAAAAACGAGCACCATTTGCAATCAATCACCCACCTGACCCTTTTCTGACCACACCTGTGCTTGAATCAATGAAGGGCTGAAATGTTTGTGGAACACATCCCATTCATGATTTGATTCTACCCACACTTGGTGAAAACGCATCTAGAAATTTCTGCATTCAACTTCGAGGCTACAAATTCAGTCACGATTGAAGGACCTTCTCTCCCAAAATACCTCTCCCGTCCAATATATCCCGTACTCCCTTCCAAGCTTCAGCTTTTACCACCTAACTAATAACCATCCCACTAACGATCTTGGGGAATCTTAACCATTTCAAATGAGAATTCCAACGTGATATATTCCGATTCCCGTAGCGCATTCTAGTCATTAACAGTGATACTAACCAAAAACCAGTTGCTCCTCCTCTTCCATCGATTTATTCAGCATCTCTATTCTCCAAAAAATCAAGTCACATTTTCTTGGATTCAATTCCATGGTGGAATCCCAGGAAATAAATTCAACCTATGTTGGCAGGAGTGCTGAAAGACCAACGTCAGAGGGACAAAACGTCGTGATGTCATACCTACATTAGGGAATTGTCATTCTTCATATGGCCGCAACCGTCGTTGGGTGGAGGTTCTGTCTCGCTTACCGATTAGCCATTCAGCCTTCGCTCACGATCACTATATGTCCTTCGCCAGTCCCTCACCCGGTTCTGTCGCCTCTTCTTCACTCCGACATCTATTCGCCACCTATTCCTAAACTACACTGTGCTAGCCATTGTCCGAAATAAGCGTTTTCCTCGCTACTTACTGTACCTCCTGAATTCAGACTGAAGAACATGTTTTTGGACTCGCATATCGCTAATTCAAGAGCCATCCTTGGACATCTGCGGGACCAAGTCTCTTACATAAGGTTTAATCGTTTCTTCACTAAACTAAACAAGCGATTTGTGTACAAATCTTCCCCTAGACAGGTTCCTCTTTCCTATAAGGCTGCATTCTCAGTGAGCTGTGGGAATTTATGTATTGTACAGGCTCTCATAAAATTCTATGTATATTTATTATTATATATATATTATATTATTATTTTATTATATTATTATATTATTATTATTATTATTATTATTATTATTATTATTATTATTATTATTTATTAATTCTACTGTGATAGTATCTTGTTATTTCACTTTATATATTCTTAAACCTACTTCGGTATATATAGTATAGTATATAATATAAAATATATATATATATATTTATAGCTTATAGTTGGGTAGATCTATATATATATATATATATATATATAATATATATATAATATATATATATATTACAGTAAATTTCGATATAGTGTTAATTTGTTGGTTTAATTATTGATAAGCTTACCTATTAGATTAAATAATATCTGAAGCTATGTTTTCTTTCCCTTCTTAAGATTATTTCTCAGCTACATAAATAAATAATTATAAAATTGGCAACTTTTTTCATGCTAGGACTTTTGGAACGAACGAACGTACGAACAACTACACCAATTGTTCCTTTTAATTTCACAACTTCCCTCTTTTTATATATATACTTTCAAGTGCATTTAATTATGGTTGAATGATGCGTGTGTCTCCCATTTCTGATGGGTGTGTTGTAGGCTTCAGGTCTTTTCCACAAAACGTTTCATTAAAAAGTTTATATATATATAATATTGAATATAATATATATTATATATATATATAGTATAAAAATAATAAATATAATATAATAAATATATAAATTATAATATAAAATAACATTGAAAATCTGGTGGGAAAAGACCTGAAATACACAACACGTCCATCAGAAATGTCAAACAAAAATCCGTCATCCATAATTAAATGTACTTGAAAGTTTATAAATGAAAGAGAACTGAGAAAATAGATGGCACAATTATGTTCCAAACTTTACCAGAAGAATATCTGGAAAATCAGAGCATAGTAGTTAAGCCCTGGGACAGAAAGTTGGACTTCTATTGGACGTTTAAGAAGTAAGACCTCAGTTTTGACAAGTTAACGAAACCAAAACGCCAAAATGATCATCTCCGTTGCTGTGAACGGAGCAGTTCGTAAAGAAAATTTGAGGAAAAAGATAAAACACAGAGATAAAAATGGGTTTATAGATGTACAGAGGAGGAAAAAAGAACATATAATACAAAATATCGATGAAGTGTTAAAAAGTCCAATATACGGTACGTAAGAAAGTACCTTAATTATATATATATATATACAATTATATATATAATAAAATATATATATATTAATTCTTTAGTTTATATATATATATCTAAGTATATATATATTATAAAGTATATATATATATATATAAATATATATATAATATATAAATAATATATATATATATACTATATATATATATATATAATATAAATAATATATATAATAATATATAATATAATTCCAATAGTATATAATATATAATAGTGCTGGGCATCTTTACTGAAAAAGCAACTTCGTTACTCGTTACTCGAAAAGAGTAACTTGGTTACAGTTATTTTGTTTCTTTGTGGCAAAAAGTAACGAGCTATAGTTAACTCAGTTACACCCGTTACTATCGGATCGTGGAATGGAGCCTTGGATTTTGTATAGTCTTGTATACCTTCTCCTCTTCAAGACGAGCGTCCTGTAAGCTGTTTCTGTGAACCCTCACACTCCTTGTGTCCTAAGTTTTAGCTTGTTTCTATTCCTTTTATATTTGTTTTAATTTTTATGACCCAACGTGATAGGAGACTGGCTTTGGGATGTAATAGACAATTTATTATTATTATTATTATTATTATTATTATTATTATTTTATTATTACTATACCAAATATATTATTATATATTATTATTATTGATATCATTTATTATAAAATTATATTATTACTATAATTATATTATATATTATATTATTATATTATTATTAATTATTATTATATTAATATTATATGTTATTATTATTATATATATTATTATTATATATGAATTTATGATTAGATTATGATTATGATCTATGGTTAATGATTAGTGATTATTATATATATATGAATTTTAGTATTCATATTATATATTATTATTATTTATTATTATTATTATTATATTTATTATTATTATTATATTTTTATTTATTATTATTATATTATTATTATTATTTCAAAAATATAGGTGATCAAAACATGACGTCCTTATTCACACTTTCCTTTTGAGTTGTTTTTTTATTTTCAATGGGATCAAGAGAAAGAAGAAATTTTCCAACAATTTCACCTGTTAAGATTTAGAAGGAAAAAATTTGGTAGAGTAACACTCTAATAAATAAGTTTTGGCAAAAAAATAAAATTTTAAAATATTTTCCGTGGTTTAGTTAAAATTAGAAAATATTAAATGGCCAGAATGCACAAAATAAATTTTAGTTGTCCGCCGAAGATGATTACTGTAAGTAGTCGAAATATCGCGTATCATTGGAGGTCTTCAGGATTTTGCAGAGGAAACTTTGGAAGAAGAAGAAGAAGAAGAATCTAACTACTTTGTCTTTGAAAGAAACAAAATCACTGAAGCTACCATGAAGAGAGAAGAAGAGGGATGGATGTAACATCATCAGCTGAGATTTCAAGACAAATCTTAGGACAACTCTTTTTGTGGAATGAAGTGTAATTGTTTTTTGCTTTGAATGGGATCAAGATAAAGAAGAAATTTTCAAACACTTTCAAATGTTAAGGATTAAAAAGAAAAATTTAGGTGAAGTAACACTCGAAATTTAAAATTTTGGCATATGAAATAAAATTTAAATATATTTTCTGTGGTATAATAATATAATAATAATAATAAATAATATAATAATCAATAATAATCAATAATAAAAAATAAATAAAAAAAATAAAAATACATACAATAACAATAATTAATAATAATAATATAATAATAATAATATAATAATAATAAATAAAATAAAAAATAATAATAAATATAATAAAAAATACAAAATAATAATAATAAAAAAATTTTTATTTTTATCAATACAGATATTAATCAAATAAATAAAATAATAAAATAATAATAATAATAATTAAAATTAATAATTATAATAAAATAAAAATACTAATAAAAAATAATAATAAATAATAATGTAATAATAAAATAATATAATAATAATAATAATAATAATAATAATAATAATAATAATAATAATAATAATAATAATAATAAATAATAAAATAATAATAATAATAATAATAATAATAATAATAAATAAAATAATAATAATAATAAATAAGTTAAAATAAATAATAATAAAATAATAAAATAATAATACAAAAATAATTGTAAGATAATATTAATCACAATATAACAATAATCAATAAAATAATAATAATAAAAAAAGAAAGAAGATGAAGAAAAAGAAGAAAAATAAAAGAAGAAGAAAAAAAAGAAGAAAAGAAGAAGAAGAAGAGAAGAAGAAGAAGAAAAAAGACAGTAGAATAAGAAGAAGAAGAAGAAGTAGGTTGAAGGAGAAGTAGAGAAGAAGGAGAAGAAGAAGAAAGAAGAAAAAAAGAATGAAGAAAAAGAAAAGAAAAAGAATAAACATTAGAATCAAGAAGAGAAAAAGAAAGAAGAGAAGAAGAAGAAAACGAAGAAGAAGAAAAAGAAGAAGATAGAAAAGAAGAAGAAAAGAAGAAAAAGAAGAAGAAGAAAAGAAGAAGAAAAAAAAAAAAAGAAGAGAAGAAGGAAGAAAAGAAGGAAGAAGAAAAAAGAAGAAGAAGAATAATAATAAAAAATAATAATAATAATAATAATATAATAATAATAATAATAATAATAAGATAATAAGTAATAAATAAAAAACATTATAATAAAAATAATAATAATGAATAATAATAATAATATAATAATAATAATAATAATAATAATAAATAATTATACAAGAGATTATAAGAGTAATAATATAAGATAAATAATAAGTAATATTTAATAATAATATAATAAAATAATATAAATATATAAATAAAATTAAATATTATAAGAATTATAAGAGTATAATGTAAGAAAAAAAAACATTGCATAAAGCTAGGTCCAATCCCAGGTAGCAGTTATTTTAGCTAACCTACTGCCACATCTACTCTAGAGTCCAGGGCCTAGATAACTGGATTAATAAATTTTAAATAAGTAAAATAGCTAAACCATACAACAAAGTTGAAGATTTTGTAGCAATTTATTTTTATTTTTAAAATTAAATTCAATATAAACATCAACATGGTAATAGTTTACTTAAACTGAGTCAGAGTGTTTACTATAGATAAAAGAGTGATAACAGTGAATAAAGAATTAAAGTGACAGTGTAAAGGTAAAAGTGATAGGAAAGGGGAAAAAATTGAAACTGCGATGAATATTGCGAATAATACTTTAATAAACCCTAATTATACAAAACAAAACTAACCTAATACGCTAATTAAGCCTAAGATTCAAGGTACAATCTCTCCTTTCGATTAGTTGGTGAAAAGACTAATTATAAAGATGTCTTTGACAAGAAACAGGGTTGGGGTTTCTCAACAAAATTTAGATGCTTCTCAGTCTAGCATTTCGATACATAATGTAGTTGTCGAAGATAATGAAATAAATGGTGGCCGAACCGATAATCACACAGTAGATAGAAACAACCGTCCCAGTTCAAAGCCCAGTATATCAGGTGAGGATGAGAATGATCATTCCCTCAGCCCTTCTCCAGAAACATATCGAAGACCTCGGAAAACACTCTCTGTGCAGGATATGCCACGTTTTGATATTAGGGATGCGGGAAAATGGCTGGACAATGTGGTATTTCAATTTAGAATTTATTTTGTGGACGACCATATTGAAAGGGTTCAACTCCTTTGACTTCTCCAACCCTCCGCCATAACTTCGAGAATATGCCCTCCTGTCACCTACCAAACGTATGAGAAGTTGGTGCTCCTAGTGACAGAGACAGATGCATCCTCAGATAAAGAGAAAGCAAAGACTTCATTTCAGCAAAAACTGAAGTTCTGTGAAAACCTCACTGCCTACCTAAGCCGAGTCCGAACATCGTTAAGGGACAAAGGTTTTCATATGCTATTACGTAAAAATGAAAAACTAATGGAGGAGATGTTTCTTTATGTCCTACAAGAAAAATTTTCCCCATATTAAGGGTATTGAGAGGAGACGTTAAAAGCGGCTGACGTTTTTATGGAAAGACATTGTAATCCCTACCAAGATTCCTCTGTCAATGCAGTGAACTCTTTCCTTCCTACTAGATTTGAACAACCACCACCTATACAAGATGATATTATTTCCAGCAGAGATTTGGCTCTCATATCCAGTCAAATTACCGAATTGTTCCAGAAGATTTATATTACATCTCTTACATTTCAAGTGCATCGAATGGAGCTCCAAATGGTTCATAATGTTAATGACTGGACTATAACCGTTCTCCGCAAGGCAGGTCACTTTCAGGATTTAGGAAGGAAGGTACCCTTTGTTATTACCATTTACATTTCATGAAAATGCTAACAGGTGCCAAAGAGGCAGCTGTAGAATGGCACATTTGTTGTACAATGTACAAGTGCCAGTACAACAACCATCTTCTGGACCACTTCCATACCGTCACCAGAAAACTAAATCATGGAGTCTAAATACGCCCCTATACATGTGAATTAAAAGTTAAATTTAACTTTGTGGTATCGCGTAACATTGGTAAGTACAATTAGAGTATTGAAAAAATTGAACAATTAAAGGAGAAAAGCTATTCCCACTATATACTGATATTAATACTTAACAGTTTAATACTAAAAGTTCTGTAACAATTTTACATGCTGATAAAAATTATAGTAAAAATACCAGTATTCAAATTCATTCGGGTGAATATGCAGTTAATGTCTTAAAACCTCTGTGTTACGTGAAAGTGCATCTCAATCGAGTGAAAATGAACTTTGGGACGGGAAGGCATGAATTCCCCAGGCAATATTGTTAAGAGTAAGGAGATGCATTATCAAAATGGAGAAAAGTCAGTTAATTGGAAGGAGCCTTAACATAAACAGATTTCTGGAAAAGTTTTTGGGGGTTTAGCCCCCAGGAGTGAAGTATATATATATATATATATATATATATATATATATATATTATATAAATATAAAATATAATATATATATAATATATAATATATATATATATATATATATATATCTATTATATATATATATTATGTGTGTGTGTGTGTGTGTGTGCGTTTGTGTAGGTGTACTTGTACGTGTTTATGAGTGTAATAATTAAATAACAAAAATCAGTGAAAATTTAAAATATTTCTATCATTACCGCCTGCTATTTATTGACGAAGTTGTCATTGTTGATTCTCGCGATATACTTTCAACACGTCATCTAGTGGAATCATCTTCACCAGAGCGTTTTATATATGAAGCAATGGCATATTGCCAAAGTGTTCTTGAGTCATTCTTGTGCGAAGCCATGTCTTTATTCGCTTTATTGCCGATAATGATTTCTCACGAAGCAGGAGTCACCGGAGTCATCAGACCTTAGAAGTTTTTATGTTTGGAACGCACCGATTGACAACGCTTATTTTCTTTGTGCGGCTTATACCCCTCTTTTCTTCAAGGTGATTTTAAGCAATTCGAAGCTACTGTCATTTCTGCTTTTAAAACGTTTTCATCGATAGAAAACAAAGAACCATAATGTTGAACGAATACTTTACTTTCTTCGAAGTTTAGTGCAATGAATTCGTCAACTGCATGGGCCATTTCTAAATTCTTCGTGCTGAATCTTTCTTTAATATGACCAATGACGGCATCCAGAATTCGAAAATATGAGACCACCCACCAATACTTTTTTACTCCAACTGGGGCAGATAGATCTTCATTCATTTCCAATGATGTGACCGATGTTTCTGGGAAAGGCTAATTTGTTGGTAAGAAATCCGAAAATATATTGGCTTGTTGTCTCTCTCTTTTCGAAGATGTTTCATGATCCTCTGCGAATTGTACAACAGAGTCCCAAACGGCAGAAAACTGACCTTAGTTCGTTTACTTTCTAAGTGTTATAACTTCAAAAATGAGCTTCCCCGCTCCCCCAAGAGTTAACTCTTCTTCTTGCAGGCCCTGACTCAGCAAGTGAAGGACAAATAGTACGTCCTCTAAAATGAACAAGTTTACTTCAAATTCGAATTTGAAAATGCTGGTATATAGTCCTTTGGCTTGAATGACTCCTTTGTCGTTGTTATTCTGTAACTCTTTGGCAAAAACTTCCAAGATTATCTTAAAACAGTCTTTTACAGCTGCACATGACCTATACTTACAAGCCCATCTGGTCTGGAAAAGCCCTACTCGTTCTTGAGGCTTTATCTGCAATTCCTTCTGCAAATCTTGAAGGCGTTGGTAAGAAGACGGAGTAGAGAATTGCTCGAAGAGAGCTTCTAAAACATTAAAGAAATATTTTTTTTCCTTTTCCACATATTTATAACCATCGACTATTGCCAGGTTTACGTTATGTGCCATGCAGTGAACATACACGGCGTATGGAAGTAAATCATTAATTCTTTTCTGAACGCCACCATTCTTTCCGGACATGAAACTGGCTCCATCATACAACTGACCAACTAGCGGGACATTTAAATTTAGTTGCTCTAGAAAATGAGTAATTAAAGAAGCTATTTTTTCAGCTGATCGTTCTTCGAAACAATTTCTGAAAGTCATAAACCATTCTACAACATCTAATCCAATGACGTGGTGAAAACATATAGATAGCTGACCCCCTTATAACATCGCGCTTTGTCACAAATGACTGAAAATACTCAACACTTTTTATTTCATTCAAAAAAATTTTTGCGCACGAGATCAACGGTGATATCGATTATTTCATTCAAAATTGAATTACTTGTTAAGATAAAATAACGATTGTACAAAGTACTAAAGTTATTATTATAATTGGCAAAAAAGTCCCAGATTTCAAGAAAGTTTCCTTTGTTTTCCAAATGAACTCCTTCCGAATGACCCCTAAGAGGAATTCCTTGCCGCCCAAGGCATAACACAATGTCTGCTATCATTTTGAAATATTCTTGATTTCTTTTTATTTCCTCGTTAGACACAGTAACCAATTGTATAACGACGTCTCACTGTCATTTCGTAGATTTCCACTCAGACAGTTGAGATGAACTCGTTGAATGAGTGGTGGAACACTGATGTTTCTCACATTTTTCTTTTATCTTTTTCCAGTTCCTAAATCCAGTTTTTGCAAAACTTTGCTCTTGTTCTCCAGTGGTGAACAACCGACACGAATAACAAAGATATGGCTCTTTTTTCACACTAAACCCAAGTCAACTGAAGCTTGCATAATACTTTTTTGAGAAGGTCCGCTTTTGAGACTGAGAAAGATTGAGGGGGGGGGGACTGACACTTTAGGGTTTTGGACGAGGTTTCTGTTGTGAGAATCACCTAAATCTCTGATTGAAGCTGTTTACCAGAGTTCTGAACCAGGTAATGAAGTCTTATGATAAAGATGAGGTGTCAAGGGGATTAGCCGCATGTTCTATAACATTAACATCTTCAGATGTGGTATAGATGGGCCAAAACAGAAAGGCTTTGTGCTGAATCCCTTTTGATTACTCGTACCTGTGTGTCGACTGCATCAGTGATTTTATCTTTTCTCTCAAGTGTAATTTGTTATAAATATACGCAGATATCTGAAATTTTTCATCTAATAAACACGCTTAAACACAGAAATAGTGAATGTCGAAATATATAATATATATATATATTATTATATATATAATATTAATATATATGATTATAAATATATTATAGTATATATATTATATATGAGGATATAGTATATATATATATATATATCTATATTATACTACAATATATTATATGTATAATATATATAATAATTATAGTATATTATAGGATATATATATATATTAATAAATATATATATAAGTATATATATTATATATATTGATATATAATATATAATATATATATTAGATATATATATATATATATATAAATTAGATATATATATTATATATAAATATATATACTACATATATATATATATATATATGATATAATATATATGTAATAAATATTAATATATATAATACGTATATATATATTGTGAAGTTGATTCCTAATGTGTTTAGATTGATAGTTAAATAAAAATGAATCGCAAGCCAGAAGCTGCATTGTTTTAACAAGTTTCTTAAAGTTAATTATTTTCATATTGCACATAAATATAAATTTCCGTAAACAGATATACATAATTTTTTATCGAAGGAACTTATCAATCGAATTATGAATCTTGAGCATAACTATTCTGGTATTCCGGTTAATTCACTGACAACCATGATCAGTACATTCAAAATCACGTAACAAGTTTCAGCTTGTTCAACTTTACTTTAAACTTTTGGAACATGTAATTCGCATTTGTTAACTGATTTTCTTATGGGCTAAGAACGAATTTGAGAGGAAAATTTCGCAGTTGGAAATTCCCTTTTCAAATTATTGGCATTTGTTAAGTTCTTTGCAACAAGGTGATTCTGTTAACTGTTTCGTGTTTCCAATTTATCATGTTTGAAGAAAGTCATTCGTCCATTTAAAGTTATTGTTTTGTGGCAGGTTCAAACTCTTGCCCTTGTATCTCTCTTTCTGTGCTTTTATATAATACGCTTGAAGGCTATCTAAAATCTCTTATTCTCTTGTTCTATGTCTTACTAGGCATAGCAAGTAATATAGTTCTCAGTGATAAGCAAAAGTACGTTTAGTGTTGTTTTTTTTTTGGAGCAGTGTCGTCCATTGATTGATCGATCACTGCATTGTTTTTGTCTACGTTTTGAAATAGGCGCATCAAGTACCAAACATTTCGCTCTCCATCAGTTTATCCAAAACCACCCTGATGCCTAACTTTCATTATTAATGATTTATAGATGTGTTGAAGAGCTTGTACTTGGAAAAGTTCGGCTAGACACGTAATAAGTCCGTAAAGATCCTGTTTGCTTTTTGGGCTTTGTGTTTAACCATGGCTGACACTGATGAAGGATGCCTGGAGACATTTTCTTGGCTAATAATGCGTGATGTATATTCCCTGATGTTATAGCTAATACACAATGTCATACAGAGTATATTGTTTTGAAGTCAATGTAATTGCTTTAATCGATTTCTTCGGGGATCTCTTTAAGGCTGCTGGTTTATTGAGCGTGTCAACATTATACGAATCTCTACGGGCTTATTTAAATCTCCTTGCAAATTCTTTCCCAAAGGATACCTAAATTTTTTGAGCTAATGTATTGTCCCATTGGTTCAGTTGACTGGAAAATATCGTTTTCTGAAGTGATAAGGTTTAATTTGGGCATGTAAGAGACTATATATTACGCACTGTAACCGTCCTTTCGGCATATATATTCATCATCATTGCTGAAAAATTCACGAACGTCTCCAGTTCTTACTAGTGCTGGCGAGCCGGCGTAAATGCAAAGCATTAATGAGGATTATGGTGTTAATAGAAAATATTCATGACATACAAATAAGTGCATGAAAAAAATATAGCGCTGCATGTAATCTTTCAGGCAAAAAGTCTCATTCAGTCAGTATTTTGTATCCATGACGCGCAGGAATGATTAAGATTGTCGGATTTTATCTATATATGGATATTGTAAATCCGTTGTAAGTGATAGATGTTATGATGGTGTTAGTGTTTATATATATATATAATATATATTATATATAGTATATATATATATAGTATGTATATATATATATTATATATATATATTATATATAGATTATATATATGTATTATATATATATATATATATATATATATAGTATATATATTCTTTAGATAAATAATTAATAAAATTAAAATCAAGTAATGTCTACCAGAAGCATAACATCAATGGGCAATTTAATTATTGGAATTTCGAGGGGGGGGGGCGGGGGGGGGTGTGAAATTTCACGTTCGATGAAAGCTCGCTTCAGAAGCAGAGTGTTGTAGAGTCATTTATATGTTATGAATAAGAACAAGTACCGTTTCAAAAGGTTCGGATACTGCTGAAGAGTTTAAAGAATTGGTTGCAGGAGAAGGCGTGAAGGCATGTTGAACAAGTTTCTTTCCAACAACTAACAACATGAAGGAATAGTTTAAGAGATTCAAAGACCTAGACTCAGCTTTGAAAGACCAAAAAGATTCCAATCAGAGCATCTACGTAAATGTATGACTTCAGAGAGCTGGTAGTAAAGTCAATATGATAAGTATATTTGCATTTGCACATGCAGCTAGTATGAGACGTAAACATTCCAAAGAACTTGATTCCCGTAGATGCAAAATTAGAATACCTATTTTGAATGGGAACCATTTGTAGGTCAAAAAAGAAGGAAAAGAAAAAATCAACTAGGGCAAATTGAGAAAGCAGTAACAGGTGCTGAGAAGGAGAAAGCAAAAAAGAAACTGGGAAACCTTAGTGCAAATGGTGTAATGTATTGGAGGTAGGGGTTCGTTTTCAGATAGTGAGATTCTCACACATGTGCGGAGAAATTTTTGCCAAACTTTCATACCAACATAGGATAAGACTTGATGTTTAGAAGGAAGATACCTATGGGAAGAGAAAGAAAAGGCTGGAATGACGAATTTCTTCCAGAACTGAACTTAGAAAAATAACTCAGAATAGAATTTAAAGGTGGATAATTTAGCAATAACATTGGCAGGTTATATCGTTAAGCACAGGCAACTGCTAGCTATTGGTTGAATGCAGCATTTAGGATATGGGGGCATCATTTGAATGAAAGTATTATGTTGGATAGAACAAAAGTTGAAAGGGGAGAAAACGTGCTGGCAACATGAATTTCATCAGAATGCATTAAAAAACTTTAACATTGAATGCATTAGATTCGACGGCAGAAAATACTAAAACAAAAGCTGGAACTAAATATGAAAAGCTTATGTAGATGGCAGATAGGTAAAGTATGGACAGATATAGTTTACATGACTCAATTTTTAAGCAAATCACTGGCAACGCAAATGTATTACTGATATAACATAATAATCAGTTAACCACTGAAGACTTGGTGTAGTTTTTGAGAATGATTGAAATATATATGGAAAGACCTGTACAGTGGTTAATATATTTTTTACATGCAAATGAATTATCATTCAACAGCGTATTCCAGTCAAGTTGATGGACAAATCTATCACCCTGCAATTAAACATTTTAAAAGGGTATCATTTTGAAGAAAAAAATGTTGAAAGAAGATTAAATAAGCTAGAGGATTGCCTTAATTTTGAACGTGTAAACGAGCAACCCTAAAAAGATGATCCCGCTTGAGAGAAATTAAGCAACTTGAGCACTGACGCAAAAATAATTTGTATGAATGTGTATTAATATAACATCGAGCGTATATATAAGTCGCCATTATTGGGCGCAGAGAAATCTCCAGGCACCCTCATACATGCAGATGCTACAACTAGCGAATACCGAGAGTTCTTACGGTATATGTTCCTCACAGAACTTCCAAGTAAACTCTTCAAAATCTAGTAAATATATTAATGAAAGTTTACGCACCAGGGTAGTTTTGGATAAAGTCTGGCATCCAAGCGCCAACGTTGATGCGTTGGAGAGCGTAAATTTTTTGGTATCCTGATGTGGCCTACTAAAATAGACAAAATATCAGTGCGAGTGATTTTATGAAGCGTGTATTAACAAGAACAAGTGCTCGACTTTGGCTCATGCTCTGCATTAACAATTACGTGTTGCTCATTTGAGAAGATCACTAGAAAAGAGATAAGAGATTTGAGTGTATTTAGTGCGGTTTTATGAAGCAAGAACAGAGGGATGACCACGTCAAGATTTTGTGAAACTGCAAAAATAGCACACAATCTTTGATGGACGATGATTCTTCAAACTTGGTATTGTTTGTGAAACAGCGAAACTAGTGTACTGAACCAACCTGTTGTCAAGAGCTTAACAATGCCTATCTTTCGAAGATATAGGCAATTTTGAAAGGTCCGGGCCACTTTAGAGAACCTATATCTGTTCCATTATAGGTCCAGCCCGAGGGAGTATGAACATGCGCGAAATAGCATTATGTGCGCGTATAAGACACCAGCTTCTAGAAGTTTAGAAGTTTGGTATGTATGAAGGGAGACATCTTATCAGTATTTTATGAATAGTAATACCCCGCTCCTCCAAAAGAACTGTCCCGGTATTGATATATAAGGACAGTTGGACTAATATCTGAATTAGAGCAGAAATATAAATAAACGTATATTACTTATTATATATATATAAGTATCTTAATCATACTATATAGGTATATCGTATATGGAGTATATAGTAGGTTTGTTATATATAGCTATAGTTATATATTGAGGGTGTGGTATATAATATGATAATATATATTATAGGTTCAATTTTATGACTATATAACGATTTTGCGCAACCATTGAGGGAGGGGAAGTGGGGGATTTTTAATGGGGGAACTATTATTGTTTCATTTTACAACAGGCGAATATTACCGATCACTAGATGCGTCTAGTCTTCTGAATGTCAAATAAAAAAAAATTGATTTTATTTTGAAAATTTAAAGGAATGTGGGGCCCGCTAAATTAAATGGGTGACCCCCCAAGAACACTTGGACCACATGACTCAAAATATATTCTTTGCAGAACATTTATATTTGAATTCGCAATAGCTTTACAAGGTAAATGATCCCTATACAGATCAACCAATTTCATCAAAAGATAAAGTACTAGTAGTGGGTGAAATGGTTTGGATAGTCTTTAATTCCTCCCAAAAAAGTAAAAAATGGGGGAGTGTACGCGTAGGGTGTTTAGGGGAGTCGTTTTAACCATAACATCAGACCATGATACTGACGTCTGTGCATACCGTTGTTTTGCGATTTTTTTTTAAAAAAAAAAGGTGTTTCGACTCACCCTAATATATATATGCTTTGAAATATTAAAAAATAAATAATGGAATACCAATCTAA
>JABUQX010025699.1:97500-102330 GCA_015478945.1 Trachelipus rathkii
CTGGAGGGTGCCCCTTTGAAAAACATGGATTGCGTAACAGATTAAGATGAAGGACGGAATAAAAAGATGGAGTAAAAAGAAGTCTCATATGTCAAAGCAAATGAGTGGTTGTACGTGTCGGCACCGGCACCGGCACCGGCACCGGCACCGGCACTAGTGCGGCGCGGTGCGGCGCGGTGCGGCACTGAGTTAGTAAACATATACTTAACACCATAAAATTGGTGTTAATGTATTTGTTTTAAAGGACTTAGATCTCAATTTTGAGGGTTTCAGAACCCTCAAAGCTGTCTGAGGACCCCAGTGGAGGGGGTCCTAATAGAAAAACATGGATAGCGTAACAGAGGAAGACGAAGGAAGATGGATTACGGAATAAGTAGGAAGGGATAAGAAGTCACATGAGTCAAATATATATATATATATATATATATATATTATATATATATATATATATATATATATTATATATTTACTTATATAGTATATAAATTATATATATATATATATATATATATAATATATATATATATATATATATATCATCACCCACATTCTTTCCCAAGACTGGGGGTAAGGTATGTAACATGCACCAGAAGCAGAAGAGTAGTAAAAGAATATGACGCAAATCGAAAAGAAAGAAAGCCCAGCCATATCGCCCTCTTTATACCTTTTAGTGAGAACTCGTCGCAGTTACAAAATCCACCCTAGAGCTTCACGAGATCGCGACGGATCCTCACCGTGGCATCTCGTCAATGTGTGGTTCATCCCTTGAACCAGGTGGACCACAACCATACCCCCTCACAAAATCCCGCCATTCACTCCTATTTCTTTCCTCCAGCTATTCCTTTACTGACTCAATCCACTTTTCTTCGGTCTCCCAGTCGGTCGATTCCCAGCACACTCACCACTATACATCCGCTTAACCAACCGACTATCATCCTTCCTTTCCACATTACCAAACCATCTCAACGTACTTTCATTTATTCTCTCATTTATCCTTTTCTTCACACCAAACAACTTTCTAATACGTTCATACCTCCTTTTAACAATTCTTCTCACACCTAACACCCCCCTAAGATTGTCCATTTGAACTTTTTGTACTTTAGATCTATACCTTTTATTAAAGATCATAGTCTCACTGCTATACATTAGCATAGGCAACAGCAACCACCAATGGTTTAATTGCACCATCAACCTTCCTGCCATTCACAGCTTTCGTACTACACTCTGCAACATCCGTTCCCTTATCACCCAACAAATATCTTAAATATTTAAACTCAGACACTTGTTCCAGCTGCTCACCATCTAACATACATTTACACCGGAGACTGTCCTCACTCACAACCATAACCTTACTCTTATCTATGTTTACTTTCAAAACCCTCCTTTTAAAAACCCTACCAAATCTCTCTACCAATCCTCTCAAACTCTCTTCAGATTCTCAACACAAAACCAAATCATCCGCATATAATAGGTAGGACATCCTCCACTCTCTTCCATTCTCCATCATTCTAACACCATTTCCTGCCACCCCCACCTCTAATTCTTTCATAACCCCATCCATATACAAATTGAATAACCAAGGAGACATAACGCATCCCTGCCTCACTCCTCTATAATATTAAACCAATCACTTTCGACTCCATTTATTCTTACACACTCTTCACTATCGTCATACATACTTTTGATTCCATTCAGAAGCCTACTACTAACACCATATATCACTAATACCTGCCATATAGCTTCCCTGTTAATCCTATCATACGCCTGTTGCAAATCAATAAAACCTAAGTACAACTTATTCTTCTTCTCCCTCATTTTCTCAATTATTTGTTTCAATGTAAAGATTTGATCCACACATCCTCTACCTCTTCTAAACGCACATTGGTCTTCACCAATCAGTCCTTCAGACACTCGATGCACTCTTTCAACCAAAATACCAGCATTTATCTTCATTACAACACTCAATAAACTAATTCCTCTATAATACCTACAGTTACCCTTATCCCCCCTTACCCTTATAAGGGAACTATTACTGTTCTCCTCCAATCCCTCGGAACTGTAACCTCCATAAACGACTTGTTACACAACTTCCTAATCCAATCAATCGTCATCTCGCCTCCGTTCTTGACCATTTCACAAGTAATTTCATCTGTACATGCAGATTTACCATTCTTCAACTTTCTCACTCTACCCATTACCTCCTCCTTACTAGTGCCTTCATCCCCAAAGTACCTATTCCTTCTTGCACCATTAAACCCACACACATTCACTATCACCTCTTTATTCCTGCCAATGTTATGCAGATTTTCGAGGTGTTCCTTTCACACTTCCCCCACATTTTTTTCATCAGTTACGAAATCATCATCCCTATTCATTATTCTAAGAGATTCCCCTTATTATCATTCTTAACCTTTCGCGCTTCCTTCCAGAAGAGTTTCTTATTCCCTTGTAAGTCCACATTCATCCCCCTTCCAAACCGTTCACTTACCTCTTCTTTTCTCCTACATATACATCTTTAAGGATTCCTTTATTCCTCCTTATATAATTCCAAACATCTTTCTTTTGAAATCTCATCATTGGGTTTTAGTACATTCAACCACTCTTCTTTTTTACTTTTAACCGCTTGAATCACCTCTTCATTCCACCACTCACTGTTAACATTCTTACTTCCTACTTTAGCACATCCATATAATTCTTTTACACTGCTAACAACCACTTATTTCATTTGTTTCCAGATTTGTTCAGTTTCAGCTTGTTCACATTCAACTGATTTACTTGCGACCGCTCTTAAATACTTATCCTTATTACCTTGTTCATATAACTTCTCACTCTTAATTCTACCCAATTTCTTCCTTATCACCTTCCTCCCCACCCAAACCTCCACTAACTTAATTTTTCTTAAAACAACATAATGATCCGACAATCTCATTCCTAACCCCCTCTCTGATTTAACATCCAAAACTTACTTCAACATCTCCTTCTTCGCCAACACAAAATCAATCATACTTTTCACTTCGATACCATCTCTACCTACACCAACTCTAGTATACTTTTGAATACTCTTGTGTTTAAAGAAACTATTACTCACACACACATACCACTCTTCTCACAGAAATCAATCACCTTCCTCCCATTCCCGTTTTCTCCAGACACACCAAAACCACCAGTTATACCATCCCTTTTTGATCACCTATCCAACCATTTAGGTCACCCAACACAATCAATCTGAAGCTCCTACTCAACCCATCCAAAGCATCATTCAGATTATCCCAAAAGATCGCACTTTCTTCAACTTTACCCTCAGGTGGACCATATGTCTCAACCACACATACCTTGACCTTTTCAAACTAAAATTTAACCATTAAAATTCTAGTATTCACACACATCAAAATCTACCATAGCTCTATAGCATAAGTCACTCATCAGAATTGCAACTCCTTCTCTCCCCCTCTAATTCCTTTCCACACCAGCACAAACACATTTCACACCCCACCACTCATTTTCACCGTTTCCTTTCATCTTTGTTTCAGTCACAGCGAGCAAATCAAATTTGCCCTTTCTAAATACATCCATCACCACTCTCCTCTTCTCCTCAACATTTATTCCTCTGACATTCCATGTACCCATTATATATATATATATATATATATATATATATAATATAATATATATATATCTATATTTTTTTTTATATATATATATAATATATAATATATGTATATTAATATATATAATATATATTATATATATATATATATATATATATATATATACTATATATATTATATATAATATATATATATTATATATATATATATATATATTTATATATAAATGATATAATATTATAATATATATATATATATATAATATATATAAATATATATATATAATATATATATATATATATATATATATTATATATATATATCAGCTTTAATTTGAAGTCAATATTACATTGTGAGAGCTTGTTGCTAACCCATTATATATATACATACTGTAATCAATTTGAGAAAGAAAAAAGGAAAAAATATATTTTATCGCACTTTTGATCGCTTAAAAGCAATTATAATAATAAATTACTCTACAATTTAATTTTATTCTGTAGTTTATATATATATATATAATAATATATAATATATATAGTATATATATATATATATAATATATATATATAAATATATAATATTTATATATATATATATAAATAGAAATATATATATATTATATATATTTTTATATATATATATATATATATATATATATATATATATATATATATATATATATATATATATATATATATATATATATATATATATATATGCCGTTTAATAACTTTTTGGGTGACGCACTAATTATATTTTATTAAGCAAATCCACTTTTCATAATTTAAAAAATTTTCATTTGCAGCAACTTTGTCACTTTCATTTTAGAAGAAAATTCAGAAAATTACCTAGCGAGTGATTACTTACATTGGAGCAGTGTTTCCTCCCTAGGAGAAGGGGCTAATGTGTTGAGAAAAGGTGCAAATTTTAGTTTAATTAATATTTCTTAAGAAAAATTTTGGTCTCTTTAACATTATTTTACAGTATATGTCACAAAATGATCAATGTATTAATATCAATATAATATATCTTACCTTTCTTTACATTTTTTTTTAAAAATTGGGAAGAACGTGACGTCAGAATTTGTTCAAACAAATATACTGAAAAGGTTTCTCAGTTAACGCATTCACTCTTCACGTGACAAGGACTTTCAATTTGGTTTAACTCTGTTTTAATTTTAATATTCACAAATAAATTTATAAATTATACTACTACATCTCCT
>JABUQX010025700.1:5000-10000 GCA_015478945.1 Trachelipus rathkii
TGGTGCATAAAAAAATTGCGTGATTTCACAATAAGATTTGTTCAAGGCTATTTCAAAGGGAATTTTCCTTTTAAATCATATTAAAAAAATATTTATTTTTTTTTTTTTTTTTTGTAAAAAAAGAAAAGAAAAAAAGGGTCTTATTATATATCACTTTAATTAAATAATAGGAAAGGTAAATAAAGTTAGTTATAATAATTAAAGATATAACTCAATATAAAAATGTTGGAAAATATTTACATAATTGCAAATATTTTTTGTATTCTTTTCAGAAATTGTGTCGGAAAAATACTGGATTCCTTGTTATAATATTTGATCTATTTGGATCCCTACCTTTGAGTCTTATAATTGTATAAATTCATTTTTTATATATATATCTAACGATTATGTGTATATATAAATCTTATAATATTATTCATTTCGGAAATAATAAAAATTTAACACTGATATGTTTGATTGGCGTGACAAAAATTTCGCCGTTGATGCTGGACCAACAAATATCGCTGAACTATCTTTCTGTATCATTAAATATCTGTTGTACGCCCATTACAGTAGTTACTTATAGTTGTTAGTTCTTTGTTATCCACTTGGTGGTGAGCGAGTAGTAGTAATTATATCCATCATAGACAGATGATCTATCTCCTACTGTCTGGTAGTATTTAAATGTTTTCCCTATTACAAACTTTGCTTCTTTATAGTTTCCTATTTATGTTTTGCTTTCTGTTATATTGTATGCAAGTATATTCAATAGAAACGTAAAGTTAGTTATTACTAGTAGATTTGTCTTGTCTTTCAGAGTATCTTGTATTTCTCGAGATGACTGACTACTCCTTACATAGTCATCATTATTATGTGGTATATCTATTTATAATTTATTATTAGTATTTATTATTATTATTATATTATTAATATTATTTATTAATTATTATTTATTATTATTTATTATTATTATTATTATTATATTATATGTATTTATTATATTTTATTTGTAGTTAGTAATTATTGCTTACAATTATATTATTATATTATTATTATAATTTATTATTATTATTATTATTTATTATTATTATTATATTATTATTATTATTATTATTATTTATTATTATTATATTATATTATTTTATTATTGTTATTGTATGTTAGTAATGCTTTCAATCATTATAATTATTAATTGTATTATTATTATTATCAAATTATTGTCGTTTATTATTTGTCAATACTCTTCAGAATTGACGAGTTTTTTTTCATTTCTAGTCAATCTTCTTGAAAGTATATTATATATTATATATATATATATTATATATATATATATATATATAATATATATTATATATAAATATATATATAATATATAATATATTATATATATATAATATATATTATATATATATAATATATATATATTAATAATATATATATATTATTACCCGTAACTTTTATAAGGTTACTATTCAAATTTGTTCAGCAACGGTGTCGTTACACGATGTCTGTAACCTGCATTAGATTAATTTCACATATTATAATAATTGTATTGTCAATATACGAACGACTTCACAGTATTAAAATAATCTTAGAAATTTCAATAAAATAATTGTATTGGGATGAAATTTTTTTAAATTTACGAAATTCGTACAATCCTTTCGTTTATCAAGTTTTCAATTAAAAATTTCGTTTCTTCTTATGGGCATTTGTTCTTATACAGCAGTAAATTACATATGTCAATAATTATTCTTCATTCAATTGTATATATATATATATATATATATATATATATATATATATATATATATAAATTGTCCTCCTAAATTGAAATATGACATTCATTTTGCTCAATCAGGTCTGGTTTTTGAGATACAGCGCACTACTTCTTTTAGAAATTGGGAAGAAATAGGTAGGCTATCAGACTTTCAATTTTAATCAAAATAAATTTAACATATGTATAAGCACCTAATTTAAGCTAATAACACAAATTTCTATTTGTTTAGGGGACACTTTGCAACTGATATGCTTATAACAGAAGAGTATTTTGCAAAATTAATTTCAACAAGGGCACAGATTGCGATGTTGGTTCGTCGCGTTTAAGACACCAGCAATAGTCAGCTAACATGTTGAATGTCCCAGCGTCTTGATTATCTTGTTTCCATCGGCTTTATGTCTTGGTGTAAATCTTTCTACTTTTTGTTCTCGCGTAATCTCCACAGTTTGCGGAAAAATAGTCAAGATGTGAATGGAGAAAATGCATTTTTTTATCGACATGCGAGCTCCCATTTTTCGAAGCTTTTCATAAGCTCATTTACATGTGAGATATATTCTGAGCTTCTTTTATTTCCCAGAAAACCGTCAATTACTTTACTAAACGATCGCCATGCATCTTGTTCACTGGCTTCCATATTGGTGTAAAAATGCTTGTCTTTTAACAGAGTTCTAATTTGGGGACCGTCAAATATGCCTGCATGGAGCTTTGCATTCATGATGTGTGGGAATTTTTTGCAGTAGATACTTAAAAGCTTGGCCTTCTTTATTCAGTGCTTTGACTAAGTTCTTCATCAGGCAAGCTTTATCATAAGAGGGAGGCAGTAAACATTTTTGGGGAGAGACTAGAGGTTCGCTACCACGTTGTGGAGCCATTTGCGAATGTCTCTCGAGCTGCCAGTTTTTTTTTGCTTTATATTGAAGACTATCAGCTACGGCTATCCCATAGACACATGGAGGCAGGGATATTTTGTGTAGCCTCCTTTCATCCCAAGAAGAAGGCACACAACCTGAAAGGGGGTAAAATCTAAAATCCAATTGGATATCCCATATTAAAATTGAAAACTGTCTTTATGCTTGCATATTGATGTACATGGTTTCTAAGAACATATTTTTTTCATAGGTAATTTTTTTAAAAATGAAGATTTATAATGACAAGAAGAAACTGGGAAATATATATCTTACCTTGAGATCACCACATATTAACCAGTTGTGGTTAGAGTACTTGATTGTATTAATCAATACTTCCATATTTTTGTAGCTTTCTGTTAACTGAACTGAATAGGCAATAGGTACGGATGCCATTTTATTGCCAATATTTAAGAGTACTGCCTTCAAGCTTCTGCTAGAAGAATCAATGAAGAGCCTCCATTCACTTGGTTGGTAAGGAACGCCAAGTGCCTCAATTAAACCTTTTACATCATTGCAATACACCAAATAGCTGCAAGAAGCAACTGCAAAGAACTTTCGAAACTCTTCGTCTCTATTTCTGAACCAAAGTATGTAGTTTCTTGAGAGAGGAGGTTGTTCTCACTAAGACGGGATGCAAGAAGTTGTGCGTTCTCTTTAGAAAGACCAAGATCTCTAGTCAAGTCATTTAATTTACTTTGAGTGAGTGGTCTTGGCGAAGTGTTTGTAGACGTAGGCTGATATGTCACTGAAGTGTCAGTGTCATCCACTTCTATATCTCTATATTGTCTTGTAGCTCAGTATTTTCAGGTGGAGAAGGAACTGGAACTCTTGGACCATGTGGTTGTGGTTTAATGGCAGAAGGAACATCAGGGTAGACTACAGTGTGCTTATTTCTTCTTATTGATCCCTGAAAAAAGGTTTCGCCTACTTAATTTACGTAATATTAATTCACTCGACCCTCGTTTCCACACTTTTATACACAATTTTCATACCAGGAAAATTTACCAATTTTAAATACAATCAATTTTTATATTACACTTTAAGAGTATATATATTATATATATATATTATATATATATATATATAATATATATATAAAAAAATATATATATAAATATATATAAAATTTTTTTTTAATTTAATAAAAAAAAATAAAAATTTAAATATTATTTAAATAAATTAAAAAATATAAATAATAATAATACCAAACAATTTAACCACAATTTCTCTACCAGAATAATACACTATTTTTATACACAATTACAATTTCAATAGGCTACCAAAAGATTTTTATAAACCTTTCTAGATTTGTCAAGGACTATATTCGTAAAGTAATTATCTCACCTTTGAGATTGGTCATGCAAAAATAGCAGTCTGTAATATGGTCCTTGCCTTCTCTCCACACCATAGGTACACCAAATGACAAACAGTTCGTTTTGCCCTCACTCCAGCGCCTTAAGGCTATGATACAGGCTTTGCAGCACATATGTGGAGCAAAGGTTTTGTCTTGATCTCCTAGCTTTATTCCAAAATATGCATTGTAAAGGAACTTTACTAACGGCGTTATAGTGCATTGCTGGTCACTAAAAGTTACTTTGCCACACACATAACAAAATCTATCAGGACTGTTTTTACACTTTCTATTCATTTTTTATGAAATATTAGGAGTTTTGCTAATGTATCTATCTGCCTGCAAAAAAATTCACAAAGATAAATAAAGCTTTAGAAATACACTTTAAACACTGTTCCTAGATGAGAACAGTCATGGATTAAAGTAAGAACACTTAGTTGGAGAGTGAGCAAGCAACACACAACCATTCTCGCCCGCGGTCAGCTAGAGACTGAGCTCTCTAATGCCATCTAGGGAGCTCGGTCTGTATCTTAAAAACTAGACCTGATTGAGCAATATGAATGCTTGATTTTGATTTAGGTGACAAATTTCATTAACAACCACCTATAAAACCCCCAGAACATTTAGGGTCGCAGGCTCGTGTTATTCTCTTAATTCCCTTATATATATATATATATATATATATATAATATTATATATATATATATAAATATATATATATATATATATATATATATATATATATATTATATATATATATATATATATATATATATATATATATATATATATATATACAAGTTTATATTTCCACTATTCATTGGCTAACTTCAGACTGGTCGAGCGAAAGTGGTACCGCGTCTGAGATTTGTCTGAAGTTAGGAAAGTGTTGGTTTGTGATCGGTTCCTTCATTCTAGCCAGCTATTTGGGACTGGGGTCATTAAATCCAACATATATATATATACTATATATTATATATATATA
>JABUQX010025700.1:20000-50273 GCA_015478945.1 Trachelipus rathkii
TTAAGCAATCAAAAAGTCTCAAATACACCTACACAAGGCAGTAATTAGAACAGCCGTAAAGCCTTTAACCTCCCCTTAAAGGGAAGTTTAAGCAATCAGGTATCTCATAATAATGTTAGATTAAGTAATCTTACTCCAGGAGGTCACCGCCAAAACTATTATAATCCTCTCAAAGACGAAATGCATATCGTAAGTATGCCTCAAAAGCGTCTTTCTACAGAAGAAGTAATTAATAAACAAAGATTTTTACAAACAAACTGCAATAAGAAAAGAGTCAATTTTCAGAAAACAAATAACAGTTATACAGGTTCCCCTAAACCAGCTTCTAAAGTTGAACACCTTTTTTCTTATTATTCTACCATTCTATTTGTAGTATCTCACGATACCTCTCTTCCTTCTACTCACATGAGATCTTCTCATTATTCTAAAGCTTCTTCTATGTGGAATCTTCAAAATTTTTCTACAGACATGAAGTGCAACATTCTTGGAATAAGCTCCCATAACATTTCAGAAGTTCCAAACGTTAAGATTAATGATAGTGTGTCTTACGAGTTCTACCCCTTTTCTTCTATAGAAATATTACCCCCTTCACGATATATTTTGCCTGTTAAAGTTGAGTCTGATATCCAGCCTTCTGCTCCAGAGAGCATTGCTCATATCACTTAAAATTGGAAAAACTTTTTATCTTCAGGTACTCTTTTCTTTGGTAATACTTTGTCTACGTGCACTGACGGTAAAATATTATTGGAATTAGTAAATTTAAGTGCTGATACTATTTGAAGAGGACACCTTTTTTACAACTTTGCTCTCGCAGAAATATTTACAAAATATAAATGTTAAGTTTGTATGTTAATTTGTGCTAATCTTAGATTTAAATTTTCAGAGTCTATAAATGAGTTCTAATAAATACGTTTTTGTAATATATGTTACAAAGAGACGCTACGTCGCTTCGTCACATCTCTTTGAATAAATTTTTCCTATTAAGGCTTATAGAAAGGTAGCCCCCCATTATGTTTCTACAAGAGCCTATGGTCTCCTCACAAATACTGGAGATCATTGTTTATTATACATTTTTTAGAGAAAGGATATGATTTGTTCTCCGTGTTCATGCTAGTTTCATGCCCCACTTCTTCTTATACGATAATAGTGTTTTTATCTTTTATTTATTCTTTTATTATTTTCTAATAATTCTTGGTCTTAGCAGCGCGCGCAAGTTCTTTTACCTCCTTGTAGCTAAAGTAGGAGTTAAAAAAAACTCTTAGAGAAATTAGAGTATTTTTATTAGGCCACTCCTCTGCAGTTCTTTCTTCTTTATTTTTCCCTTTTCAAGAACAATGGAAAGGCTTGTCAGTTGCTAGGTTTGTCTGTCTTTATGTTCATAGATGAACAATACTAATTTTCAGTAAGGATATCCTATCATTATTCATTACTTTCTCAAGGTTTTAATGCTTGAATTAATAATACCCTTGTATGAGTTGATGAAATGTCTTTCTTTAAGAGCGATGTATGCTTTCAAATTAGTGAAAAAGGTTTATCTCGGATCATTCAAACTAGAACTTAAAAGGTTTCAAAATTCTCATAAGTCCATGAAGTATTTAATATATTATATTTTTTCTATTATTACGCTATCTTTTAACTCTGTTATTAAGAAAAATGTTTAATTTTATTCAAGTTTAACCGGTTTCGACTGAAACTCTGAGAAACTTTTAGAAGCAACAATCTTATTCTTATTATCTTAAATTTTATATTAAGGTTACTGTCTTTTTTTTCTAGGTGTTTTCCTAATAGATGACAATGGTAAGAAACCCTTGCTTTTTTTATATATGTTATATATTTATTATTATATATAGATATAAATGGTACATGGTCTTTATATTTAATCGTTATCCTTATTATTCATGCTGCCTTAAGTTATCTATTTCGTTTCTATTATATTGGCAGATTGGAAAGATGAATTTGATAAATCAGTATTTGACGGTAAATAAATGTTTGTATTATATTGAGGGCAGCTTAATTCTGGCCTTTCCAAATCTGTGAACAGTTTAGACTCATTCTTTTATGTCCATACTATCTTTCTCCTTCTACATATTGCTGTGAGATCTTTCTTCATCTTTTCGTTAATTGTTTTATCTTTGCGTCAAATTATCCTATTTCCGTTTTAGTCTTTTCGTTGTATACTAGAATAATATATTTTTCACAAAGAATGTTCTTTTTCCATGAATCTTTTATATATATTTTAATTCTCTTTTTTATCAGTTTTTATTTATTTCTACGTTAAAGAAAATAGTATTTGAATAGAGATTGTCGGATGTCATTATTTTTTGAATTCATAATAAAATAAAGGGTTGAACGCACTGAATTTGGTTTCTTTCGTTTATATATGTTCTTATTGAAGTTAAAGTTGATACTCATCCAGTAGTTTATCAATTCTATTCTTTTGCTTTCTTTACTTTTTTTTTCTGTTTCTATGTTTCCTCTCCTAAATGGTATAATTTTATTAATTTTCTTGCGAACTTTGCCCCGTCTCAACTCGTGATGGCTATGTGCTGATATTTGTTTTTTAGTCTGTCTATTGTAATATATATAGAACGCACTATTTCCCGTTGAGATACCCAGTCAACGCCTTGTGGAAAGAGAAGATTATTTTTTTTCGTCATATTCTTCTAAACAAGATGACTGGAGTAGGTATCCTACTAGCCTTCTTATATTTATCTTCTATTGGAAATACACCTTCACTTTTTGTTAGATTTTCTATGTGGTTTTAGTTACATATGACCTTCCAATTTATGTTTTATCAATACTCTAAAGATCATAGATGATGTATGTTTTTTAAATTGAAACAGAAATAAATATTATTTTTCTATTTAGTGTTTATTATATGTTTATTATTTATATTTATATCATCTTTTTTCATTTCCCTTATTTAAGATCTTCATTCTACCAAATAATGTTAGGGCGGCTCATTCCACTTCCTTTCTTATTGTCGTTTTTACACCGCGAAGGGTACAATTAGGTGATGGTGAGTGATGGACACACCCTTGATAAATAATCTTATACTGAGTATGGTGGTAGTATACGATGGAGCTCCTCAAGTCGCCCAACGGCACTAGGCTGAATGCTCAGCAAGAGTTGCACCTCAAGAAACATACAACGGCTCCAAGGCATGAAAACCACCTTGTTGCAACAAGAAGATCCTGAGATGTCTCCCCTCTATTTTTCATATATCTATTTTTTCCATTCTATGCTTCTACTTCTCGTTATCTATCTATTGTACCACAGAGAATTCCTTCAGGACATGCATAGCTGTGCAATCCCTCTAGGTTAATAAATTCTTATTCTCATAGTTCTCATCCAATTATCTTCCCTCGTACTTCGATGATTGCATTTTTGTGTTCTACTTTCGTCTTTCTATATTTTTTTTCTTTCTTTCTAGAAAATCTTTATTACATGATAGTATTACCACCATCTCACGCAAGATGACTGATATGTGCTATGCACTTCCTCGCACCATATTTCGTTATTACGATGTAGTATCTCGTATGTTTTTCTCCTTCTTCCCTAAGAAGTAAATGTAGAAGTATATTATTAAATGTATCTTTCCTTATCGTCCACATCCTCAATTCAATGGTCCTCGGGATTCTTCACCCATGCGATTTCGCTAGTATGCCAAACACAGTCTCCACTCCGTGAATCCTTTCTATTTTTTTTATAATCTGACTCCGAATTCCTCGTTAAGATCTATATCTGTTTTCTTGAAGTATTTTTATCTATTTATAATCCTCTCCTATTTATTATATACTATTTTTACATATAACTCTCTCATATTCTCAAGAACTTATCCGAAATTATTTTATCCTTCTCATTCTACTCCATTAGGGATGTAGATAATATCAGGTACCTTCAACAGTCTAATTAGCCTGCAAATTAGAAGGGACCTTATAATAGCAAGGGAAGGGATAAGAGTTTATAAGAGACTACGTATATATTACAGTCAAAATTTATAAAGTTAATGTAAAGTTATAGAATTTAATAGAATAGTATATTATAATAAACCCCAACAATGAATAAGAAATGGTCAGTATTGAATTGGTAGGTTGTCATTTTTTGATATTATAGATTTTTTTTTTTGCTCTTCTCATTTAATTATGTTCTTTATTGGTTTGATAATACTTTGTAGGTCTTACATTTCAATGTTAAGTTGAAGTTAGAATTAGTCGTACATTGTTTATGTTACAATGTTATCAATTACACTGGTTTAACTTAATTTTTAAGACAACTTACTCAGGTTATAAACCTAACAAAGTTTTTTTTTAACTTAATTTTGAAGATAACTTACTCAGATTATAAAAGTAACAAATAGTTTTATTTCCTTATGTTTATAATGTTTACCCAAAGATAATAATAATAACAAGGTCCATGTTATTTTAAAAGAAATAAAAATAGAAAAAATTTTAAGAAAACGGAAAAAACAAATATTATTTATTAATCTGCTTTATATGTTTACGTCGTCTTTTAATCATTACTTCGTGATTGGTTTAAATAGCCTGGGATTCTTTTTTGCTGTTTAAAAAGTTTTTTTGCACCTGGAAATTCTTAATTGTAATTCATAATAAACAATATGCTTAGTCAATATAAATAAAATAATAAATGCATTTATCGCTTTATTAAAATTTGGCTAATAACCATATTATAGTGCTTTTTAACGCTGACAATTAATAGGTTTCGATACTGATAATTATGGGAGAAATTACACACACTGCATACTTTGTCAATCTTTTACTATCATCTTTGCAAAATTTTTTTTTATCTTTATTTGGCTTTAAAATATTTAGTTTAATTTATAATGTTTTTAATACTTTGTTCTCATTTTTATTTATTTGCTTTGTTAATTTATTTCGCATTTCTAACAAGTATTATTATTATTATATATTTGATGTTACTTTTTCTCTGATGATATTCATCGGCGGTTGTTCTTTTTTTATTTGTTATAATTGTTTGTTTATAATTAGTATCTTTTCTGTTGTCATGAGTTATTTTTTTTTTATATTCTTAAGTATGATAACCGTAGTAATTGATTTATTATATATTTTCTAATGACTTTAAATTGTGATGTAGTTGTGTCGTCTTGTATTTTTATAAGTTTTATTGGATTATGAGCTGTGTTCTATTATATAATTTATATTTTGTGTATTTTTCATTGTGTTGTCTAATTATTTAATGTAGTTCAATATTTATTGTGTACTTTTTCTTCCCTTTTTTTTTACAATTGATGCGGTGTTTTTTTTTCGATTGCGCTTTAGAACGTATGTTGTATTTAGGATAAGAGAATATTGTTATGATGTTTGGATTTTGGATTTTTTTTTTATGATATATTATTATAATTATGATATTTTCTAAGGTGAATAGAGTTGCAGTCAGGACTATAAATAACTATCTAATCTACGATTTAGTTTGATTAACCGGGGTGTGGTTTTTTCTAAAATCTTGCTACGTAAATGAAGCATAGTTTAGTATAATAAGTTATATATAGTATATATATGATTTTATATTTATTTTTTTTATTATATTTTTATTTTTTTAATTAGTTTATTTTATTATAAATATCATTCATTTTTGTTGATTTATTTAAATATTTATAATATATATTCTTTTTAATATAGCTAATATCATCTTTAATGTAATAAATATATAATATTATTATATTTTATTATAATATTATTTTTTTTTTATAGATAGGTATATTTTTTTTATGTTTTATTGTATCTTGCTAGTATCTTATATCTTGTATTTTTGAATCTTGCCTGAACAGTACACAAAATCTATGTTATTATTAAATTACTGCATAGTGAATTACACTATATTTCAATATTATATATATCCATATATTTTATTTTTTTTTTTCCTTTTTTCTTCTCTCTTCCTCTCTCTCTTTCTATTATAGAATGTCTCGTTTTTACTTTGCAGGGCGTAAAATTTACCATGCGTTGCTTTTATTTTTTTTTTTTTTTTTTGGTTCTTCGTCTTTTTTTTTGTTTTTTTTTTTGTTTTTTTTGTTTTTTTTTTTTTTTTTTTTTTTTTTTTTTTTTTTTTTTTGTGGTGGGTGGGTGTTTTTTTTTTTTATTTATATTTGTTATTAATATATTTTCAATTTCGCTGACTAGGAGGACATATATATATTTATTATGAATATGATATTATTATTTTATTTTATTTTATATTTATTTGTATAATTTTAGATATAAATAGAAACGAACATTTATTTTACAATAACTTTATTGATTTTTTGACATTTTTATTATCTATATATATATAGTATGTATTTTTTTATATTTTTTTTTATAATATATATATTTATATATCATATAGTATATATATATATATATATATATATATATTTTATATATAATTTGTATATTATAATTATTTTTATTTTATTATATTTATTATTATAATGTTATATTTTTTTTTTTTTTTTAAATTATTACAGGATTAATTAAAAACCCTTCGGTTGTCAATGCACTTCTCAAGCGCTCGTCCTACTGCCGAAAGCATGCTGTATTATAATCTTTTGTTACCTCTTTTATGGCCCACGCGTCCTTATAATTTAATATTGATTATATATCTTAGATCCTTCATGCTAGGGTTAAAGATAGAAATCAGCTGAGCCAATATCTGGGAGTATATGAAGCAGTACGGGGCTGTTCGTTTTTATATGTTTATTATAGCAATTTTCGATTCCCAAGCTCAGGACTTGCCTTCCGATTGCGTTCATTTATATAAGGTATTTCTCAAATGCACAGAACTTATTTGACTTTCCCTTGATGACCTTATCGAACTTGTTGTTTTCGTTTGTGACTCAGAGATTTCTACTCATGTATTTACTTTTATTCTGTCAGCAACCCTCGGATTGCATTTCTCAACATTGCGATGAATCTCCGCTAAGCAGGCCCACACTTTCACATGTTCCTTTGTTGTTATTTATTCTATTTATTTCTTATATATTCTATTATATATATAATTTTTTGGCAAATCATCGATGTTTTCCCTGTCAATTTCGGGATTTTACTTTTGTCGCGATTTCGATATTTTCTACGCACGTTTGTGTTTATTGTCCTTCTTAAAGGCGTATACATGTTTTTTTTGGTGGTATCGTAAGATCGGGCTCGCTATAATTATTTTATCACATGTATTTTAATCAAAATTGAATGTTTTTCTGGTAAACGTTTCCTAATTTATACTGAGTTATTTTTAATTGTTTGCTTTTCTGCTCAATTGAGTGAGGGTTCTTGATTTAACGACTCTTTCAAACACAGACAGAAGACAGTATCTCAAATCTTATATATTTATTTATATAGTTATTATGTTATTATATTTTTTATTATACTTAGTATTATATTTAGTATATATATATATGATTTTTATGTTATATTATAGTATACTATATTTTTTATTTTATATATATTATGATATATTAGTATATTATTATTTTTTATATGATAATTTTATTTTTTTTTTTTTTTATATATATATATATTTTTAGTTGATGCAGGTAATCCGATTTTCGCTTACATTATTAAAGATTTTCTCATTTTTCTTCTACTTTCTCTTTTGCTTTCTTTAGTTAAAATGATTTATAATAAAATACTGATAGAATGGTAATATTAAATATAGTAATGAATTTGAATCTTTTTTGCAAATGATTGTAATTCAAAAACGGCTTGATATTCATATCTTACTGTTTTAAAGACGTTCAATCTCGTGAACAATGTTAATATGATAAAATGGATATTTTTTTATGTTGATTATTCTTTTGATCGCAGTTTGTATTCCAGTTAACATTCCATATAATATGAAAATGCATATATATATTATATATTCTATATTCGTTTAATTTTTTTTTATTTAATCTTCAAGAAGGAAGCATTTTGGAACCATCTTCAAATGAAAATGACGACGGAAAAGAATGAAAGATGTAAGTAATTATATTTTGGTCTTGTGGAAATTAATGGTTGCATTATATGCAACTTACTAAGATCCGCGGTTATAAAGGTAAATTTTTTTTATATATTATATATATATTTATTGTCTTATATATATTTAATTCGCTTTTACTATTAAATGGATAACATGAAATCTACCAGATTTATCTATTATAATGGAAGTAATAATATTATATATTACACTCATCGCGTTACAAAATATGCAGTGCCAATGATTGAAAACTATTCACTATAGTAAAAACTACTATATACATAGTGATGAATGCCTATGCAGTTTGCGTAAAGTTTATTATTATCTTGTCACGTTAAGTATATAACTTGCAGGAAATATTTTTTGTCCTTTCTGAGCAGTGTTCCAAATGAGAAATATTTTAGCAATGATGGGTTATATATTATTATTTATTATATTAATATTCTTATTTATCTATTTCAGCTAATAAGGAGAAAATTGATGTTTTTTGAAGCACATTTTATTCTTATATTTTGATTTCAATACTAGTGGCAAACTAGAATAAATTCATTGTAAATTTTTCTATATGTGTATTGGTGGTTGTGCAATTTGAGTTGTGTTCGTTCACGGCACCCTGGTAACATTATATAATAGTTTTGTCTTAAACTCTATATTTATTATATATATAATATTTTATATATATATATTTTATTTATATATATATATTTATATATATTATTATTATATTTATAGTATATTATAATATTTATATATATTTATATTATTATTATCATATATATATATATCTTTTATATATATTAGTTATATATTTATATATATATATATATTATTTTATTTTATATATTATATTTTATATATATATATATATATATTTATTTTTATATATATTATATTTATTTTTTATATATATTATATTTTTTAAATTTATATATATATTATATTTATTATATAATATTTTATATATATTTTTATTATTTTTTTTTTTGATATATTATATATATATTTATATTATTATTATATTTATATATTATATATTTTTATATATTATATTTATATATTTTTATATATATATTATATATTATTTTATTATTTATATATATTATATATATATTATATATATTTTAATACATACTGCATCCGCGGATGTTAAAATCAAACATCCGCATTCCGCGATGTTAAAATCAAACATTTCTGATCCCGCGGTTTTGTATATATGCTGTATATTTTAATATATATATATAATATATTTTTTTATTTTATTTATTTTTATATATATGATATATATATATATATATATTATATTTTTATTTATTATATATCTTATAATATACATTATATAAATATATATTTTTTTTTTATCTATATATATATTTTTATATTTTTCATTAAATTCCTATTTGCGTTGCTATACACACTCTATGACTAAGCAACTTACAGACACATCTTTTTATCAAAAACATATTATATTCTCATGAGTTTATAATCTCTTCTAAATAAATTACTTACAGAAATACCTATCCCTTATATCCCTATGTATGTGTATGTGTATTATTTTATGTGTTATATATATATTGTTCTATCCACTTATCTTTGTTATAATGTATATGATTGCGCGTAAACGGCTTCTATCTTTGGCAAACATTGTATGGGTAATGGAATGTCAGAGGAAATAAATGTTTGAGGAGAAAGGAGAAGAGGAGAGAGGTGATGGATGTATTTAGAAAGGGCAAATTTGATTGCTCTCTGTGACTGAAACAAAATGAAAGGAAACGGTGAAAATGAGTGGTATGGTGCGAAATGTGTGTGATGATGTGGAAATGAATGAGAGGAAAGAGAGAAGGAGTTTTAATTTCTGAATTGAGTGACTTGTTGCACTGAAGTATGGTTAAGACTTTTGTTGTGTGAGTACAACTAGAATTCTAATGGTTAATTGAGTTTGAAAGTAATCATATGGTGTTGTGATGACATAAGTGGGTCAATTATGAGGATAAATGTTGAAAAGAGTGCGATTTTCTGGATAACTGAAGATAGTTTTGATCAGATTGATTATGTTGCGTGACCTAAATGGTTGGATAGGTGATAATAAAAAGGTATTGTATAACTGAGAATGGTGAAGGTTTGGATTCTCTGTGAGGAGAGAGGTATGTGTGTAAGTTAATACTTTCTTTAAACACAAGAGTTTCATTAGTATAGCTAGAGTTGGTGTAGGTAGAGATGGTAATCGAAGTGAAAAGTATGATTGAATTTTTGGTGAAGGAAGAAGGAGATGTGAAGTATGTGTTGGATGTTAAAATCAGTGAGGGGTTTTAGGAATGGGATTAATCGAATATTATGTGTTTCTATAAAATTAAGTTAGTGGGGACGTATGGAGAAGAAGGTGATAAGAAAGGAAGAATTGAATTATGAGTGAGAAGTTAAGGGAACAGTAATAAGGATAGTATGTAAGAGCGCTCGCAGTAAATCAGTTTGATGTAAACAGTTGAAACTGAACAAATCTAAGAGCAAATGAAGGGAGCAGTTGTTAACAGTACAAAGGAAAGTATGTGCATGTGCTAAAGTAGAAAATAAAATGTCAACAGTGAGTAGTGAATGAAGAAGTATGGCAAGTTTAAAAGAAAAAAAGAAGGCGTGTGAACTAAATGTGCTTAAAAGCCAATGATGAAGTTTCAAAGAAAAGGTTAGAGATAAATAAGGAGGAAAAAAGAAATACAAAAGGTGCATACGTAGGAAGAAAAAAGAGGTAATGAACATTGGATAAAGAGAATGAATAGGGACTTGCAAGGGAATATAAAACTCTTTTGGAAGGAAGCGCGAAAGGTTAGAATGAAAATAAGGGAAATTCTTAGAATAATGAATAGGGATGATGCTTTCGTACCTGATGAAATGGTGTTGAGGGAGTGGTGGAAGGAACACTTCGAAATCGCACAACATTGACAGTAGTAAGAGTGATAGTGAATGTGTGTGGGTTTGAATGGTGCAAGCAAGGAATAGGTATATTTTGAGGATGAGGTATTAGTAAGGAGGGGTAATGGGTGAGTGAGAAAGTTGAAGATGACAAATCTGCAGGCATAGATTGAAATTTACTGGTGAAATATCAAGAAAACGGAGGCGAGTTTGATTGATTGGATTTGGAGTTTGTGTAACAAAGCTTTTTTTGGGAGGTTATAGTTCGAGGGATTGGAGAGAGCAGTAAATAAAGTACCTTATATAGGGCATTCAATTGAGTTTGTTTTTAGCGATGGAAAATAAAACGCATACATTAAGCTTATGGTAAAATTTATTATAAGTCGAGAAACAATGTATGGATTTTACTTTTTAAAAGATTATATCTTTTAAATTTTTGCCGCGACTACGGTGTAAATGGTCCATCCTGAATCCAATCGTTGACGACGCGTTCGAGCATAGCAGCGAGGCATGTTGCTTCTAAAAGAGTCGATGGAGGCGGCTTACCTGAAAAGGCCATGACTTTCACGTAATCCAAGAAATAATCCAATGGTGTGATATAGCACGATCTAGGAGGCCAATCACAGGTCCCAAACGTGAAATCAATTGCTCACCAAAATGATTTCTCAATAGGTTCATTGTTTTTCGCGCTATATGACAAGTAGCGCGTTCCTTGTATCTCACCTTCCAAAATCTTAAAACTATAAAGAACAGCAAATAACTCCTTAAACATTTAATGAAAGATCAAGACCAAAACCCCTACCTCTAATTATAAACATTTTCAACAACTTATAAAACTAATTATGTCCCACTTTTGCTTAAGCAAAACAAAAACCGCTTCATCTCCTTAAAACAATTCAGTGCATTTTCTATATCCTTTAAAATGTCTATAAAAATTAGCAATTTGAACTCAGTTTCATAAAACAAAATTTACTACAATTTTGCTCATAAACCTCAAGCAAAAGTAAAACACTATCACCTGGTATCACAATTTAAATCTTAATAATTCAAAACAAACATTTGACACATATCCTGTATCCTTTGAAATATCTAGAAAAATTCAAACACTCACAATTTGAACAGTTTCAAGAAATAACGTTTACTACAATCTTGCTCATAATCCTCAGGCAAAATATTATTTGTAAGTTAAATCTTCCACCACCTAGTAGTATTATTCAAATTTCAATAGTTCAAAACAAAACATTTAACACAGACCTCAAAGGCAACTAATAATAAAAATAATGAACTTAGATCTCAAAATAAATTATGAAAAAGTGGTTCTCTTTTTAATCAATAACAGTAATACTACAAAATAGAGTATCACATGTAACCATTCGATCTTCTCGAATTTTTCAATTCCATTATTAGCAAAGATCAACACTAACATATACACTAATAAAACAAATTTAAAACATAATGCAAAGGTAACTCATCGCAAACAATTTAAGAGGGCGGGGGGGGGAGCTATCCTTGCTTCTTTCCTGCTATTTCTCGAATTTCATAGGAACTTTTTTTCCACTACGCATTCGCCATTTCGTCTGTTGTCTGCAACCACTTTAATTTTATTAACTATTCCCCAACTTCTATCCGTATCCTCAATACTGAAATCTCTCCATGTCCGTTTCTGGTCATCCCGTTCTTTTTCTACATTTTGTGGATTTCAATTCCAGTGCAACTCTTGCAAAACATCAAAGTGGATTTTCTCCACCACATGTCCCACCAGTCTCCATTTCCGTCCCACCAATCTGATTCTCAACCCCTCTTTTGACTCTGTCAAAATTCCACAACACTTATTCGAATAACTCTGACCAATCTACTCCATCTTAATGTTACAGAAAGACCTGAATTTTTATCCTTATTTTACAATGTATTTTCCATGACTCATTCCATATAACAAAAGATTTACATTTGCTTTGAATAAATTGGAAGCATTGCTCCTGTCTGTTAACTGTCGTGATTTCCAGAATCTTATCAAAGTTGAATAAAAATGCTAATCTTGCTTGTTTTGATTTATTTCCGCGATCGAACTTGTATGCAAGTCAAATTCTTTATAATTATAACCCTATATAATGTACAGTATAACATATATATAAATATATTATATATATATTATATATATATATATATATATATATATATATATATATATATTCACAATATATATATAAATATATATATATATATATATATATATATATATATATATATATATATATATATAATATATATATATATATATATATTATTTATTTATTTCTAAAAAAATATTTATATATATATATACACTATATATATATATATATAATTATATATATATTATCTATTCTTTATATATATATATATTATATAGATATATATATATATATATATATATATAATAATATATATATATATATAAATATATATATATATTATTTTATATATATATATATATATATATATATATATATATATATATATATATATATATATATATATATATATAGTTGCAAAGGAACCCCTTAAACAGCTGTTGAGCACCTATCCTTTATTTTAACAATTTACATAAAAACTCACAAAATTTAAGATAAAATTATAAACAAAAAGCTTTTCTGTGCTTGGGTTGCACTTTGTTCAATCGTCTGAGAAAGATCGTAGTAACTGGGAGCGAAAACTCATTCAAAGTCGTAGCGGTCTAGTTGGTTGATGGAGATTTGATTTTGTCAGCCATGAGTTGCCATTTTTTGTCCGTCAGCAAAATGTTGTTCAAAATGATGTCAAATTTTACTTCTCCTTCCATGTTGTTCATGGCCCGGTTCTTGCAATTAAAGATGAGGAAACTCTGTGAATTTACGATAAGATGTATTGGAGTTAATTTGTAGAATGTTGTGACGGTTGGTATCAATAGAATGATTAAGGGACGATCTGTGTTTGACCAATGCTGAATTCTGGTTATCTATGGAGAGGTCGTATTTATGTTGATAAATACGCCTTTTTAGGTCAACTGTTTCCCCTATATAGGTGGATTGACATTGATTGCATTCAATATTGTATGTGCAGGGAATGGGCTGAGTTGGAGTTGGCGGAGTGTTGGTGTTCTTGTAACATTCTCCCCAATTTCTTAACACTTTTTACAGGTGCAACACTGTTTGGAAGCAGTTTCTTGTATGTATGATGATTATCGGTGGGGATGTTTAAATAGACGAGTTCTCCCGGGCGGTCCCCCTCCTCCTCCCTCACTGAGTAAAGAGTCCTTCTGGCTCTGGCATGAGACTTGTGAAAAATGTGTCTAGGGTAATGTAACTTGGTAAAAGTGCTCTGTATTATTTTCAATTGTGAATCTATTTTGGTGGGACTACATATGCGGTAGGCCCTGAGAATCTGGGACGAGACTATCCCAACCTTTGTGGATAGTGTATGGGTAGAATACCAGTTAGTATAAGAGTCTGTATGCGTAGGTTTCCGGTAGACGTCTGTGCTCTCCCTTCCTCCCTCCTCAATCTGGACCAGAACATCCAAAACAATCAAATCCCAACCATAAAGTTCACACTTCAACAACCGGTTCTTCAAGCAACGATACGGCCTACCCATGGGTTCACCACTGTCACCAACCATCAGTAATCTCTTCATGGAGATGTTTGAACAAAAAGTCGTTTTTGAACACAACACATATGGCAATATTTTCTGGAAACGTTACGTGGACGACATTTTTGTTATTTTACCTGACCATATGGACCCACACGCACTTCTCGATCATTTAAACAATCAGATTCCAACCATAAAGTTCACAATGGAATTCTCCCGGAACTGTTCCCTCCCATTTTTGGATGTTCTGGTCCAGATTGAGGAGGGGGAGGGGGAGGGGGAGCACAGACGTCTACCGGAAAAGTGCGCATACAGACTCTTATACTAACTGGTATTCCACCCATACACTATCCACAAAGGTTGGGATAGTCTCGTCCCAGATTCTCAGGGCCTACCGCATATGTAGTCCCACCAAAATAGATTCACAATTGAAAATAATACAGAGCACTTTTACCAAGTTACATTACCCTAGACACATTTTCCACAGGGCTCATGCCAGAGCCAGAAGGACTCTTTACTCAGTGAGGGAGGAGGAGGGGGACCGCCCGGGAAAACTCGTCTATTTAAACATCCCCACAGATAATCATCATACATACAAGAAACTGCTTCAAAACAGTGTTGACATTGAATTTATTGAATTTATTAATTGGGGAGAATGTTACGAGAACACCAACACTTCTCTCGCCTACTCCAAACTCAGCCATTCCTTGGCACATGACAATATTGAGATGCAATCAACTGTCAATCCACTATATAGGCGGAACAGTTGACCTAAAAAAGGCGTTTATCAAACATAAATACGAACTCTCCATAAGATAACCAGAACTTCAGTGGTTCGTCCAAACACAGATCGTCCCGTTTAATCATTCTATTGGAACCCAACCGTCACAACATTCTACAAATTAACTCCAATACATCTTATCATAAATTCACAAGAGAGTTTCCTCATCTTTAATTGCAAGAACCGGGCCATGAACAACATGGAAGGAGAAAGTAAAATTTGACCCATTTTGAACAAACATTTTTTGACTCATACCGATAAAAAGGCAACTCATGGCTGACAAAATCAAATCTCCATCAACCAACTAGACCGCTACGACTTTGAATGAGTTTTCGCTCCCAGTTACTACGATCTTTCTCATACTATTTAATGAAGTGCAAGTTAAGCACAGAAAAGCTTTGTTTGATAAGATTATCCTAAATTTTTGTAGTTTTATGTAAATTGTTAAAATAAGAATAGATGCTCAGCAGCTGTTTAAGGGGTTCCTTTGCACTACAAACTAAGTTGCGGGTATTTAAGCAACTTTTAAGTATATATATATATATTATATATATTATATTTAATATAAAATATATATATATAAATATATATATATATTATATATATAAAATATATAATATATATAATAATATTATATATATATATATATATATATATATATACTATTATATCTATATATATATTAATATATATATATAATCTATATATATCTATATATATATATATATATTTTTAATATATATATATATATATTTATATATATATATATATATATATATATATATATGTGTAATTCGCAAAATTAAAGTGATCCCAAGATTAATTTTTATTTTTCAAATTTCAGGAAATTCTTATGAACATTTATTTCTCTATAATGTTCTTTTCGTCGTCAATTGTTGCTTGGGTTAATGACAGAGGAGGAATTGCTGTAACCACTGGCGTCTTCTGTCTCTTCTGTAGCATCTTGTTTGGTGTGGATGTTTATTTCGCTTTAAGAAATGCAGGAGTTTTCGGAATTTCTTCTCAACAGAACTCAACAAACTCCTCCTGACTCACGTTCCTCCACCAGTAATAAACATGAACACTGCTGGAGCATTTCCCTCGTCAGTAATAAATCCAAGCGTTCAAGATACAGGGCCTGCAGTTATTGCACATAATAATTACCAATAAGATATATATAAATATATATATATAATATATATATATATATATATATTAATATTATATATATATAATATATATATAATATATATATATATATAAATAATAATAATATACTATATATAGTATATATATATATTGATTAAAGTAAACTGCACTGCTCGCAGTATTGATAGGTATTGATAAAAATACTCCTTTTAAGCATTTCAATTGTACTGGGGAATTGCGGAACCTGAACCCTAGCAGATAAACGCGTATGTGTTTGACCACTACGCCATGATGAGGCTAAAACGAAGAACAGCGACAATACTTCTATGGTGAATATATGCACCCACCAATGATAGGACAATGCCGAGCTCTTCCCCACTCTCGGGCCATAGGGCCAAACAGAAAGGTGAAATGCTTAAAGGGGTATTTTCAATATATATATATAATTATATATATAATATATATAATATATAATATATATATATATATATATATATATATAATATATTATATATATATATGTATTTTAAGTTTCCAGTAGAGTTCTGGCATAACGTTTACCACCCTGACATCCAAGTTTTAATCTTCGTCAAGTTTCATCAATAAAAATAAAATATGTGGTTATCTTATGTTGAACTTTGCAGCTGTACAGAACAATCATTTAAATACGCAATCAGAAGATTATATATAATATAATATATATATATATATATATATATATATTATAATATATATATATATATAATATATATATATATATATATATATATATTATATATATATATATAATATATATATATATATATATATATATATATATATACTATATATATAGTATATATATAATATATCGAAATAGAAGAAAATATACCTCATAAAGCAATATTTTTTAATATAAAATAAATTGGGATTTTCAAGAAAATACTTTCTCATTTTCAGATCGTAATGAATTAAATTATTAAAAAATTTATGATGCAAATATTCATTGAATGTGAATTACAATTTAATTATTAGTAACAAAAATAATTAAAATATAATGCTTACCAATTAAGTAAATCTTTTTGTTATATGAAATGAATACATTTTCGGATACAATATCATTGTTTTATATCAAACTACCGTTGTGTTTAAAGATAGAGTTGCGTAGTTATGTAAAATGATTCCAGAATTCGTTAATTCTATCAATTGGTTTGTTTGAGAAATTATTTTAAAATTTGAAGGATTTAATTGATGGTGATATTTTAAGCGTGTTCTCCGATGCTTGAGTTCGATAGGTTTATGTTATTTATTTCCTGAGCGTGGTGATACTCCTATGTGCTCACTCGTACGTTCGATAAGTTGACGCATTTTAATTCCAACATAGATGGCTGGGCAGTCATCACTAGCATATTTGTATAGGGCGAGCAAGCAGCATAAGGAGTCGGGAAGTTTGTCCTTATGATTTAAAATTGTGCTGATCTTTTTGTTAGACGTGAATCGGAATAGTTTTAGTTGGTGGAAGGTTCTTTTTTTCAATTTATTTAAAATGGTCATGGAGTGAAAATTTCATCATTTTGGGGAGCTATTAAAACGGTAATCTTTTGTAATATTTAAACCTGATAAAGATCAAACCGTGATATTAAAAAAAAAGCGATTAAGTCTTCCAGATACACAATTTACTCTCATATTCATCAAAATTTTAAGCTTGTAATATCAATCCTATTAACCTATCCTTAATCCTAGAGGACAAAATAAAACGTTTCCCCACACTATGTTTAATTAAAATAAAATAGACAAAGAAACCTATGAAAACACATACTCTAGACTACAGTGGTTTTCAAACTAGGGTGCGTCTCGATATACCAAGGAGTGAGCGACAAGCGTGAAGAAAAACCGTAAATTTTATTTATTATTATTATTATTATTATTATATGTATATATATATATATATATATATTATATATATATATATATATATATATATATATATATATATATATAATATATATATATATATATATATATTATATATATATATATATGATATTAAGATAAAAGTAAAACCAAAGTCTTTAGGAGAGCATAAAAAATCTATTATCACAAATATACAATCGTTCAGAAACAACGTAGTTTCCATCATCAGGCTAGAAACAAATAATAAATACAATAAATATCAGATAGGGAAAAAGTAACAGCTTGCTAAAGCTTCTAAGTAATATGTTGAGTATTAACAGAACAAAAAACAAGTTGAGTAGGTAAATTTCCACCCTGCACTAATAATGACTATTATTTCTCCTTGAACAATTAACAATAACAAACTAAGATAGACACTCGAACTTTCAAGACCTATATTGGAAATCAGAAATATAATTATCAGTACAATATTGAATAGACAATATATCATACAAAAGGGGATAACTTAATGATTTTGTAATTATTGACAAAAAAATAGAAACTTACTTAAATCAAGATAATGGTGATGATTAGATTAAAGTAGTATGCACTTTCTCTTTCTTTGCTTCATGTCACGTAAGGTTACAACAGTTGAAGCTTAAATGGGCTGCTGTCACTGTTTAAAGAAGATTTAATTTCTGTGATGTAAAGGGATTCAGCAATGTGTAAGTTGGTTAGAGAGTTAGTTTGTAACAGTATATAAAAATTAGTGTGATTAAATGGATGATCATGTGTATGAGAATGATCACGTATAGCAGAGTATGAAGGACAGTTAAGGAGTGAGTTTGTACGTGTAGAGACAACCCTATGCTCGTCGGTTCTGACAAAGAGTTGGCGTACTGCCAACGTAAGCAACATTACAGTTGACACAAATAAATGAGTTGTAGCGTTACACCTAGGTAGAATTATGGTATATCCATTCCGGGAAATTATTTTTCCCATCGAGTAGATATTTTTCTTTTAGAGTAAAGTAATATCTTATTTTATTGGATAATACATCGATAACACGTGTAGAAGAAATTATTTATATATTTGGTTCTAAAGGTTTATATATTTCATCAAAATATATAAACATATCAATTGAGTAAATAAGGCTCACTGGAAACCCGATTTTCGTTAACGTCCATTTTACATCTTGCAAAGCTTATTCTTCGTAAAAATCGGTGTTACACTTAGTTTTATTAACTTTTTGTGATTTTATTATTTGATATATATATATATATATATATATATATATATATATATATATTATTTATATGATAATATATTTATAATATATATATTATCCGAAAATTTGGTTGAAACTTATTAAAAAAAATTGAGGTCAAAGGCGGAGCTATTTAAGCGAAATATCTCGTCCGAATTTCGAAAATAACACTTTTTGTGACTAAGTGTGCATCAGATTCGTTTTAAAGACTTCCACTGTGACAAATATGGATCCATTAGTTGAGCTATGTAAAAATTTGGGATTAACAGGGGTTGACGGCCAGCTAATTTTTGTCGTAATGAAAGTCAAAGGAGCATGAGGCCCAGATAAAGAGGCGAGGAACGCAAGCAATCAGGAAAGGAAGCTTGAAGAACGAAAACTCACAATAGAACGTAAAATCGCTGCTGAGAAGGATGCGAGAGAGCATGAAGAACGAATGTTACAAATGCGCATAGATGATGGCGAGAAACAACGGTGGTGTTAAACATCAGTCGAAACCTCACAACTTCCAACTACAAATACCAGCAATACCTATTATAAGCTTCCTAAATTAAAGTTACCACCGTTTGACGACAAAGGTAAATAATAAAGAAGAATATCTGGTACTTTTCGAAAAGCAGGCAGTTGCTAACGAGATACCTGAAGGAGCGGTATGCTCATTTATTAGGTTTGCTATTGACTGGCAAAGCAGTCAGCGCTTACAATGAACTGTCTTTGAAGGACTCTTCAAAATTTAATGAATTAAAGAAAGCACTGCTTGTGCGCTATGACCTAACAGAAAATGGATACAGGTCCAAATTTAAATCTATTACCCCTCAAAATGACGACAATCCCGCTACATACATGAAAAGGATCCTTGACCTTTCTCAACTCTCACTTCTTAGATCATCTGGAAACTCATTCCCTTCTTTCCGATCGCCAGTACGGTTTTCGGCGTTCGAGGTCTACTGGCATATAAACTTTCCTACTAAACCGATTTTATGGTTTTCCGCTCTTAGAACTACGGGGAGACTTGCGTGGTGGCGCTTGACATATCCAAAGCATTTGACCTGGAATGGCACGCGTCACTGCTCTCCAAGCTCTCCTCCTTTGGGTTTCTTCCTTCTCTTTGCTTACTTATGTTCTAGCTTCTTTCAAACGCTCAATTAGTTGGCTGTTGTTGATGGCGCGACTTCTTCTACTTTTTCTGTCAATAGTGGTGTTCCTCAGGTTCTGTCTTATCTCCCTACTTTATTCCTACTTTTCTATTAATGATCTTCTCACGATGCACATCTTCATTCTCAACTGCATTCATTCTGCTCCATCTTTTACTTCTAGAAATTGCCTCTCGTCTTAATCTTTTCCGATTCTATCTCCGCTGATCTGGATAGGATTTCCGGGGGGGGGGTCGTCTCAACCTTGTGAAAATTCAATTCTTTATAAACTCAGCTTCTACAAATCTCACTCTAAAACCTCTTCTAACTTTCCTATCTCTTTCGACGGTTCTCTCGTCTCCCTTGTTGAATATAAATATCATTGGCCTTAACATAAACAAAAAAATGTCTGGAAACCCTCACATCACAATGGTTGCTAAGGCGGCCTCAAAGAACTGGGAGTTCTGTTTAGACTGCGAGACTTTTTCCTCTTCTCAGTTACTCCAGCTGAACAAGGGTCTTATCCGCCTTGTATGGAGTACTGGCTCTCATATCTGGGGAGCTCTGGTTTTCACCCGGCTTTTGGACAGGGGTCGAGTCAAAAGGACAAAACGCTTATAAACTGTTTTCTGTACTTTCCAGCTCACTTGACCTTCTATCTTTGTGGTGGCGATGTTGGTGCTTTAATTCTCTCTATTCTAATAGGTACCTTAAGTGGGAAGTGCTCGAGGGAAGCTTACCACTCGCGTAATCACACTTTACGACATCCTCGTAGCACAAGGGTTTCTGTTCTGTGCACGGAGTTTTTGGTGTTGATGATTGGTAACTGTCCCAGGCTAGTTCGCTGGCGGTTGCTTCCGCCTTTCCTGTAACTTCTGTTCTGTGGAATTCTCTTCCATCTTCTGTGTTCCTGCTGTATTAATCTCCCTCACTTTAAAGCCTGCCGTTGTGCCTTCGATCTGCCGTAATTTACGCCTAGTAGGGTGAACTTTGTGGAGTACTACACCCTTTCCTTAAAATAGGGCTCTGCCCGTAGTGGTGGTGCCAAAACATATATATATATTATATACACACATATATTATATATAAATATAATATTATATATATATATATATTATATATAATATATATATATATATATATATATATATATATAATATATATATCTATATAAATATTTAATTTCCTTCTCATTGTTATGATATAAAAATTTTTGTATTCTGTAAATATTTTTAATAATTTTATGTTTAAACTGAGTTTATATTCTGTTAATATATATAATAATATATAATATATTATAATATTATATATATATATATATATATATATATATATATATATATATTAGTATATATATATATATATATATAATATATATAATATATATACATATACACGATTTATATATAAAATATATATATATATTATATATATATATATATATATCTATATAATATACTGATATATATATATATATAAATATATATATATATAATACTATATTTAATATATACACGGTATATATATATATATTATATATATATATATATATATAATATATCTATATATATTATATATATATATATATAATATATATATAAATATATATATATAAATATATATATTTATATATATTCTTTTGTGGATTTTTTTTGAAATTTAAAACATAATTACTTTATGATCAGCTTGTGTCTGTCAATATATATATTATATAATATATATATTATATATATATATATATAATATATATATAAATATATATATATATAGATGATCATATAAATATATATATATATATATAATATATATATATATATATATATATATATTTATATATATATATATATAATTAATATATATATATATATATATAAATAATATATTAATATTATAGTATATATATATATATATTAAATAAACTTGTGGATTCTGTAATCATTTTTAAAAAAATAGCAATAATTGTAAATAAGCTGTGTGTAACCGTAACTCTATATCCGTATTTTTGATACATCTAAATAACATCAAGATGGATATATATATATATATATATATAATTAATATATATAATATATATATTAAATTATATGTATATATATAATATATATATGATATATATAATATATATGTTGTGTGTGTTGTTTTCTGACGTATTTAAATATGCACTTTTTTTCAAGTAAAATATTTTAAAAAAATGAAAAAAACTTGTTTTTTAAACTTTCTTCTACTATGTTAAGTTCGTACATAAGAATTTACTTTTGTTTTGTTTTTATACAAAGAGCTTATTTTGCTGTGGTTCATGCAAAAATACACGGGGTGTAATAATGCATGTAATGTTTAAGGTTACAAAAGAAAAATGAGAACATATAAAAAAAAATTTTGTTTAGGGTTTAAAGAAACTCGTGTATTCAAAATATTAGACTTAATGTTTAGTAGAGAAAATAAAGTAAATAAGTATAATTGTCTCTATAGAGTGAAATATAAAGTGATGAAAAACTGAGTAATGTTACAATTTTATAAAAAGTTAAATATAGAGTTTCTATTACTGAGCTATTTCTACTATTACTATACAAACTATTGGCCAGTACTACTACTAAGCTTACTACTACTACTACTACACTGGCTACTAATACTAACACTACTACTACTACACTACTACTACTACTACACTACTACTACTACTACTACTCTCACTTCTCCAATCTGTGTCTGTTCTAGAGTCCATCGCCTCCTTCGTATGCTGTATATCAAAATATATATATATATTATATATATATATATATAATTATATATATGAAGATATTATATTATATATAATATATATATAATAATATATATATCAATATTATATATATATATATAATATATATATATTATATATATAGTATATATAATATATATATATATATATATATATATATATAGTATATATCATATATATATATATATAGTATATATATATATATTATATTATATATATATATATATAGTATATATATATATATATTATATATTATATAACACTATGTCTGTTTAATATGTTGCGCACAATTTAAAATAATATTTATTTAAGTGTAAGTTCAATAGATTAGGAACGAGTTAGGGGAAATATAAATGTAATATGATTTAATAAAAAGGGGACATTTTTTATTAATAATAAAAATCATTTCGGGTTTCTACAATATCTACTACTAAATATTACTACCAACTACTATACTGACTACCGCTAACAAAGCTATAACTGTTAACGAGTGAGGTCATGGAATATTTAAACTCTGAACCCCTAACAACTCTGAACGCCATTCTTACATATGTTGATGTAACATGCATATGCATGTCGATAGCAAGATTTTACTTCTCGACTATTCCGCCAGTAACAACTCCGCTCAGTACAGACTCGACTCCAGCACATATCCTTGGATGCAAGCTATATACTCATTTATTCGATTCTGGAACCTGGCTGTATGTAAATAGAATCTTTATGTATTATTATTAATTATTAATTATTATTATTATTATTTATTATTATTATTATTATTATATTATTATTATTATTATATTATAATTATTATATTATTATATTATTATTATTATTATTATATTATTATTATTATTATTTATTATATATTATATTATATTATTATTATTATTATTATTATTATTATTATTATTATTTAATTATTAATTATTATTAATTCGGTATTTTCATGAAAAATGTGTGATCTGCTAGGATTTAAAACAGTAAAGCAGTATAACATGCAGTAAAGCAGTAAAACATGGGGTGGGGAGAGGGTGTTGTGTAGACTTTGCTGTATTGCTTTACTGCCAATAAAAAACATATTTATCATGAAAATTTTACAACGTTTTCCTAAAAACAATATTTTTTTTCAAAAAAATACAATATTTTTTCAAAAAACATTGTTTTTCAAAAACAATGTTTTTTCATCAAAATAAAATGTTTTTTCAAAAGCTTTATTAATGAAACAGATTTTTTTCAGAAAATAAAGATATTTTTGCAGGGATCCTTGTGGGAGTCTCTCGGTTACCTTTAAGAGTATTGAAACTATGTTATACTCTACATCATTGAAAACATATATAAGGATTCTAATATGGTGCTAATTACATGTTTACTAGCTCCGCACCTCACCAGCTCCGCACTGGTGTCGGTAGTAACACCTCTACTGACTCATTTGCTCTATCATACGAGATTTCTTTTTATTTCATCTTCCATCCTTCTCAGTAACGCACTGTGCTTTTCTTCTAAGTCCTGCTCCGGCTCATTTGCTCTGTCATATGAGACTTCTTCTTACTCCTCCATCTTTTATTTTCCTTCCTTCATCTCCCTTCATCTTCTAAGCTTTTTTTTTTCAGCTGGATTCCCCCACCAGGGGGACCCTCAAACTCATTTTAGGGTTCTGAAACCCTCAAAAATGAGTTCTACACCATTGAAAAATCATAGATGTAGACACCTCATTTGTCCTAATATGTGGTTGGAGCCAGAATTCTAATCTGAATCCGCCGTCACTACCTCCGGCTCCGGCTCCGGCCCATATGATCCGGCACTTAATTTAACATCAGCACTCTATTTCGTTCATTCTCTTTTATAGGCTCACCAAATTTCAGCCTTCAAAGTCCATTTTTAAGGTTTTGGGGGCCAGCACCCCCCTTCCCCATGTGCGTAGCGCCACGATACAGCGTCTATGACTATGTTACCCCATATAAAGAAGGTATGCCAAATTTGAAGAGGATACGATATCTCTAACCCACCCGTTGCTAAGGTATGTTTCTTATGTTTTTCCAAGCTGGCTCCGCAATCGGCTCCGGCTCCGGCCCATATGCTTCACCATTTAATTTAACATCGCCACTCTATTTCATTCATTCTCTTCTATACGCTCACCCAATTTCAGCCTTCTAAGTCCATTTTTAGGTTTTTCTGGCCAGCACCCCCCTTTCCCTCATGGACGTAGCGGCATGAAACATTGGATACAACGATGTTGATCCATATAAAGAAGGCATGCCAAGTTTGAAGAGGATACGATGTCTCTAACACGTCCGTTGCTAGTGTATGGCTTTTTGGTTTCATTCGAGGTCGAATGAAACCATATAAATGACCCCACGCTGGAGCCATGGGGACTCTGGCGTTCGAGAAAGTAACACAGGAAATCTCATTTTTGGGACCGTTTGACTACTGTTGGACGAAGGGTAAGCCGGCCAACGCAAGCATGCGTGTTGAATGCGTTCTAAAACCGCAAACACGGTTTAACGAGCTCTCGGCAACAGCGAGAATCGACTCGGCATACCTCAAAACATACTAGTCAACACCAAGCTCGGCTCTGTAGCTCGAGAAATAAAAAAGTTGCATAGGTGAATTAGAAAAGGGGGGTAAGGGCACTAACTCATACTAAACCATGGTAAGAGTGATTCAATTCCATCATAAACCACGGAAATCGATTCACCAGCATCGATTATATAACTATTCGATGCCTATATCGGGTATATTCCGTGACATACGATATACCATGCAAGAAGCATTAGAAAAGGGGGGCAGGGTACTAAACCATGGTAGGAGTGCTCCGATTACATTATAAACCACGGCAATCGATTCCTTATACCTTAAAACATAGGGATCGAACCCAGACTCGGACCACCTATCTCAATATAAACACTGCTAGAAGCTAGACGAACCAGCTGAGCCAGCTGGCTCGTCTGTGACGTCACTTCAACCATACTACCGCCGTTGTGTAGTAATACAGCATTCAAACTAAGCTTGGGGAAGTCTAAATGAATGGCCTCCATTCAGTTAGTCATAGTTTCCCAAATTCAAACATTTCATCAAGCCATTAACGTCGCAGTAAACAATCAGAATTGTTTTTCCTCCCAAAAAGGGAAGCAGCATCCCTCTGGCCTTCTTCTGTACTTGAAACTCTGAACATCAAGATTTGGAGAAGACTCATTGCTGTAAGTCTGACCCTAGAAGCTTCTGCCTTCTCCTTTGAAAAACAAATGGCTCAAATGAAATCACTCAAATTCCGCTTGACCTCAATCTGGTGCGCGGTGTATCATTGTTTACCATCAAAATCTCTGGGTCATGGGGATCGAAAGGCTTGTTGGGCTTTTCTTCTTCACACTGTCGTCATTTTCTACTTTAAAGGTCATAATGTTGAGGTGCAGTCGGGAACTGGGTTAGAACTATCTGAATGTGGGAATAGGTCGAATAACAGATGGAAGATTCGGGTATTCAACTGTTCCTCCTTTCTTCCTTGACAGATCCTGCCTTTATAGGTGGAATCAAAACAGAAGTAGCATCATGCTTGTATATGTTTGTAGGCTCTTCGCCAAACCTAGGGCACGGCAATAGCCATCAACATTGTTTTTTTTTTTATTTTTCCAGCATCTTGTAGTATAACTGAACAAGAGTTGCCATACATATAAGTGGAGCCCAATGACTTAATCCTGGTCCCCTAATCCTCATATCAAATAAGCTGACTAGGCAAGTCAGTCTTCACAAGAGGCGTCAGATTGAGTTTCTGTGACGAAAATGTTAATTCACCACAATATTTAACAAACATTATTCACTAAATTTACACATTTCGTGGCATTTTGGAAAATAACATATTTTACACTTTCAAAAGCACTCCAAAACCAGAAATTCTGAAAAAAATAAAGCATAAACAATATGAAACTCACAGCACATTAACAGTCATTATTTTTTAAACCTACAAACATCTGGGGAACGTTCTGTTATGGCAGTTGAGAGGTGTTACAACTCCCAAAAAACAAAATTTTCCCCATACTACAAATGTAGCCTCTAAGAGAATTAAACATGTCGCGTACCCATTCGGGTCATTTTTATGGTGATTTTTGAAATTCAGCCAGGGGAAAATACATACGAATCGCTATATTTATGAGCCCGAACAATTTATTGTTTTTGTGCAGTGTAAAATCGAGAAAAATCGGAATTGTAAAGGATAGCATAATCCAACCTATGAGAATTATATTTAAAATTTTTAAATACACTCACATAAACAACCCTGACACACACACACACACATCACACACACATATATCTATATATATATATTCATATATAATATATAATATATATAATTATATTATATATATATATATATATATTATATAGTATATAGTATATATTATATATATAGTATATATATATATATATATAATATTATATATCCTTCTCGTGAAGGAAAGCTGAAGGCGATAGTAATAGCAAGTAGCGATGCTACCTAATAGCTCGCAATTTCGCTAATAATCTTCGATATTTGGTCTAATAGGAACCTGCGCCGGAGGAAACAGAATGATTAAATAAAAATCGAAATGATCGGGACAAAGTTCCTTGCCTTGCGACATCTCTCATATAAAGTGACAAAAATTCCAAAGGAAATCAGCTAATGTTTAAATGGTTCGAAGGCTTAGAGGTTATTTGTGAGATGGTTTTGTGAGTTTCCCCATGATGGAAGAAATAAAAAATAATTGTACAGAAATTGTTTGATATATTTGATCATTTTTAATTTTAATGTTGTTTGCAGATAATTTTGATTTTTTTTTCTCAAAATTGAGAGAAATGAAAGACAATTTATATTTAGTTATATTTATATCTATCGGTTTTTCTTATACTATATATATATATATATATATATATATTAATACTATATATATATATATATAGTATAGATATATATATATATAATAAATATATATAATAAAGATATATATATATAATATATCTATATATTATATCTATATATTATATTATAGGTCGTACTTGCTATGATTGGTGTTCTTTTGTGAGCAAGTCCTATATAGATAATGATGGTAATTTAAAGATCCATATTTTGAATGAGGTATTTATTCAACATAAGTAATATTCAATGAAAGTAGAGAGATGTGATAAAAGTTCCTTCTCCTCTCTCTCCTCTCTCTCTCTCTCTCTCCTTCTCTCTCTCTCTCTCTTCTCTTCTCTCTCTCTCTCTCTCTCTCTCTCTCGATCTCTCTCTCTCTCCTATCTCTCATCATCTCTCTCTCTCTCTCTCTTCGTAGGCGAATGGTAGTCACAGACTTTCCAGCGCGTTTACCTCCCTTGCCTCTACTTTTCGTTTTAGCGAAAATTTGTGATCGAAATTCTGAGTCGCAGCCCTTCCTTGAAATTTACCTCTCCTGCCCGAAGTAGTGTTTGCAAGATTGGAGGAGTTCTGGAGAGAGTATCTTCAGTGAGTCTTTTCTTCTGATTCTAATATTGCTCGAAGTATCTCAACAGACGGGTTTATATAGTATTTCACTTCGACTTATGCTGAAATTTTGCTCGCCGCAAATCTTAACATAAATACGAACATAAATTAAAATTTTTTAACAAATTATAAAGGAGTGCTACATTACTTTCCGCGCTAAGCACGGAGTGAGAACAGTAATGTATAATATATTATACACAGAAATAATAACTAAAATACAATAAAGTTAAAGTACTTTCAAATGCAGGCATATTTAATTATGTCCCAAAGACATAAGTAGTCATACAAACATTTGAAGGCAAAATTAGTATACATGAAATGTAAAAAAAAAAAAAATCTCAATAATACGACCTTAACTGGTTACATCCGATGATCTAAACATATATACAAATACTTGAATACATAAAAATACAATATGTTGATATTGATACAGAAAATAAAAGTTGTGGCATTTTTCAAAAAGATTATAGCATATTTGGTTAATATCCGTTAGAATTATAAACAAAACATAAACATTTAAATGCATAAATATTACAAAATGTTTACAATCATATTATTAGAGAATAAATCAACCGAATTGAAAACAATACTTTCACAAGTTAAATTAGCCACATCGATCGAAAACCGTTGAATCAAGGAATGGGGGAAAGGTCCAGTATAAGGCGTTTTTAATGTATCCATGATTGACCAATGCGCACGTAAATAGTTTTCAAAGTTGTAGTTTACGAGAGAAACATTGCTTGACATATGTAGAGAGGAAGTTGCTTGAAATTTAGTGTCCTTTATTTGAAAAATTTCTACATACATAAAAGGGAGCGGTCAACCCGAAGAACCATTTAGCAATTCGAAAAGGATCAAAAGAGATTCGTTTAGTGGAATCCAAAAAGTGAATTTCATGCTCATAATCCAAACTTAAAAGGATGAAAGAAATCCCATACCGTACAGGAAGTTACATATGTAGAGGCGAAGTGCTTAATAAATTTTTAGTTCTTTATTTTTTTTTTGAAAAATTTTCTTTTTTACGTAAAAGGGAGCGGTCACAGAACCATTTAGAATTCGAAAAAGGAATCAAGTTCGTAGTGAATCCAAAAATGACTTCTGGGCCCATATATCCAACTTGAAGTGAAGAAAGAAGAAATCCATTGCCGAAAAAGGAAGTTGCTATTCAAGAGATGATCCTCGAACTGTATAGTTGTGAAATTAGGTGAAGACCATAATCCAAAAAAAATTTAGACATGAAAATTGAAGTCCCTAGTAGATCGATAATGTGTCGTTTGCTTGAGTCATATTTCTTCGGAGTGTTCTTGATTGGCGATTTTAGTTTCATTGCAAGTTTTTGTCTTT
>JABUQX010025701.1:0-41669 GCA_015478945.1 Trachelipus rathkii
TTCAGATTATCAATAATTGATATTATTATATTTTTTAAATGAATCATTATTTTTTTAACTAATTTCCAGGAATACGATAATTGATATATGGACATAAGTGATATATCTCAGTTAAGTAATCTATATAATAAAGAAATATAAAAAAGTTATTATAAAAATAAATTTGTGTATTAATATAATATATCAATAATATAATATATAAATAAAATAAAAATAATATACAAATTAAAAAATTATCACTAACAAATATAATATAGTATAATATTATATATTAATAATTCTATTAATATATATATATATTAATATATATATTTATTAATAATATATGATATATATATATATATATATATATATATAATTAATATATCTTTAATTATTTTTTTAATTAATATTTATATATATATATATAATATATAATTTTCAAATTTAATTTGCATTTCGTACTTATATATAATATCTAACTAAGCCCATTATTTTTGGTTATAAATAATATATATATAATATATAATATTAATATAATATTATATATATAATATTATATATTATATAATATATATAGGGGCGGCAAATAATTATTTTTGGGCCCTATTGAGGCGCTTAGTAAGTAGTTTATAATGAGGGCTGTTATATATAATAATAATATATATTATTATATTATATAATATATATATATATATATATTATATATATATTTAATATATATTATATATATATAATTATTATATAATATATATACAGGATTTCCCTATATATAAATTTAATCTACTGGGGAATGGTGTTGTCTACTATGAACTATATTCATATAAAATATACACTGGAATAAAGCATTTGAATAGACAGATATATTCCCTAATAAATAATAAAAGAAGAGAAAATAGTCATATCGAGGCTAATCAGTTGATGAATAATTTTCCTAAATTAGAGCACCAAATACTATCAAGGAAACATCAATAAATATTCGTATGAAGCTACTCACATAGGAAATAAAAACACGCTGGTGAACGATATTCGACATAGACAAACAAATAGCAAACGAAAGAGGCAACTGTGTAAGACATGAGCCTAGCTTTGTTTAAATAATAACTTCATAGTAAAATGTATAATTATTTTCTAAATTTATTAATATTCAGCCAGAATTTAAACAAATCAATCAATATCAGTTAATACAACGAAATCAAATTTTTTTTTAGTAAGTAGCTACTTATATATGATAGTATATATAACTTTTTCCTAAAGATAATATACAATTTGTTTCAGTTTATTTTTTTTAAAGAATATACATTAAATTATTTATTTTATAGAGGGTATATATATATAGTATATCTACTGACTTATAATTGATTTATTAATAATTTTTTATATTTTATATAGGTTAAATATAATGAAAACCTCTTCAAAGATTTTATTTACTACTTATTTATGATGAGAGGCTGTCACTTTTTCCTAAAGAGTACTAACGAGATTTTCTAATTTTCTCACTATAGCCTATTCTTCATTAATTTAACTGTCTATATATATATCCTGGATTAAACTGAAATGGGTAATTATTGAGTATTCAACAGATTCTAAAAATATATTTTATTATTTTAAAATCTATACTAAAATATTATGTAGCCTTTACGTAACTTTCTCCTCTCTCTCTCTCTCAGTCTATTAGGATCACTATCATTCATATAAATCCACTTTAATTGTAACTCTATCTATCTTCTCTTATCTCTCATCTCTATCTAGCTTATCTATCTCTACTCTATATATTAACTCTAGTTATTTTGAGTTTTTAGTCCCTGCAATCTATTAACTCATATCTGGGTTACCCACAGGTCGTATCGGGACACGCGGCACCTAGCTCATACATACTCTCCTCCTATCTCCAACCTTCTTTCTTCTTTCGTCTTATTAACCTCAATCTTACATTGACACAGACGCATTTTAAATGGATTTATATCTCTCATCTCTCTTCGCTATCTCCTCTTGTATCGAAAATTCTCTAATATAGGAAGTCCGTTCGCTTGTACGAAACATAAACTTTTTCTGCCTTTCTGCTGAGCAAATCTGTTTTCTCTTCTTCATATGCATATCTCTCTCTCCTCTAATTTTAGCCCAAGCATTGGCTAAATACTCTGCTCGTCTAGCTGGCAACACTAAGGTGAGGGCAGGCCAAGTATTTGCATGCAATGTTTACTTCGAGGCGTATGGTAAACATTACTGCTTACATCTCCGCTATCTGAAAATTTTCCATCATTTTCGCTTATCTACAAACTTTATCCTTGGCTGATAGTCTTACGCCATCCGGAAACTGCATTTTTTGCGCATTCCGTTGTGTTTCTTCATGCACTTACTGGATCCTGTAGATAATTCTTGTCATCTGTGAATCTGTCTATTGATTAACTTTGTAGATATTGGTGTTTGGTCTGTAAGATTTTCGTCTTTTTTTTTCATTTAATGGGTGCGAATTAATAAACTGTTTCATGAGTAAAGTTTTTCAACCGCAACACAAAGTGACGATTTACTGTAACTTGTTCTAATATTGTGTCACAAAAAATCTTGCCTTTATAACTGGGGATCCTTATAGTATTTGCAAATATCGTTCACTGAATGTTATTAATTCTCTTCACAGACATCAAAGCGCTCTTTCTAGCTCTAGTTCTAATTACATCTTTCATTCCTCTTTTAAACCGTTCATTCATTTCATTTATTTGGTTCAAAATGCTTCTTAGAGTTGAGATTAAATGGTATTACATTCGGAGACAGAAGCGTAGAGGCATTCCTGAGATTTTTTGTAATCTTTTTTCCAAAATGATTGTGTGTTATTTTCCATATTAGTAAGAATGTTAATCTTTGGAATACGATACTGGCATACGACGCAAGAGGTGTCTTTTGATCAATACCATTCTTTTCATCATATTGAAGTGTACTCATTTTTCTTCAAAAAATTGTTTTTGTTAATCATTAATATTGGAATATCATCAAGCCGTCTTTTGAATTGCCTTCACTCATTTTCATTTTCTAAGGATATCTTTAAGTGTTTTTTATTATAAAATTCTTTATCAAATCTCGATCATAAATAATTATCTGCGCAACATCCGCAGGGCAAACAGGCGCGATCTGCCGGATCTTTTATAATGTGCGAATGCCGGAATGCTACCTCTGCTCACTTAATCTCTACTTATCATTTCTCAATGCAGGTCGAACCTCTTGCATTTCAATCTCTTATCACATTACTTCCTATTTACATATCATGACACTGCTCCTCTCTCTCTGACATCCACTCCTCTAGCGAGTACTCCTCTCCATTCTTTGAAGTAAAGTTGTGTGCACTCATTTTCTCTACAATCAGTTTTCTCTTTCTTTTCCTTGCCAACTTCTTCTCTACCTATCACGGTCTTCATTCGATCTCTCTTGCTCTCAGCTCTCTCATCTCTCTTTTCATGCTCACTCCGCATGGTATCGATCAATCTCAACGAAATAGGAATTGATACCATCGTCTTATTAGATAGGCATTATAAAAACTAATGCAAATCATACTTAAATTGTGGTAATGATTGATAGTACTCTCTTTTCTCTCGTTCTCCGATACATCTCGATCATTTCAATTCTAATCAATACATCCTCTCCTCCTCCTTCTCTTCATTTATACCAAACTTTGTAATTACTCTTTAAGATGTGTTTTACAAATTAACGGAATAACATTTAAGCATATTACTCATCTACTATTACTCTCTATCTTTTATATATATATTATCGTACTTCACTCACCTATATATATATAGTATCTATCTATATCATATATATCTATATATATATCTCATATATATTATCTCTATATCTCTCTATATCTATATATATATAATCTTCGATTTAATCGCTGGCCAACTTAGAAGACTTTGTGTCTAAGTGATTCACTTGCACTTGGATATAAATAGGTATTTTCGCGGTACCGCCAACGTTAATTCCAAAGTTTTTGCTCTATACATCATACTCCTTGGTGAATTCAGAAGGTAATTCAAATATCGGACAGCCTTTACCAATAAAGGATTTCACTAATTGGAAAGGACAACAAGAAGAGTACTGCGAACTTTATCAAGCGAAGCGAAAGTATTACTACGATCCTCGTGCCTGCATGAAAACTTAATGTGCTTATATGAATGACATTTTCGATAGATACGAAATAACGTTACTATTTCATATATTCGTTTTTTTTAAGATCAATCTATATGAAGAACAGAAGAATAACCTGAAAGTTAATTAGTAAGTATATTACTCCGTGAGGAACTGATTGATCGTGTATGAAGGAAATTTGATTGAGTTCCTTTTTCATTTAAGGAAATCCGAGTATAAATATTTTTTGTTGAGTTTCTCTTGTCTAATATATACTCAAGGATCATTGTATTCTTTTAATCATTTTAAGTAAAGAATTTCCGGGTATTGTTCACACTGTCTCTTATATTTCCACTCCATTTAACTCTATCTTGTTCATACTCTTTCGTCGCTATACTATATATATACTCATATATCTATATGTACTCGTTACTATATCATTCTCTTCATTACTCAATATATACTTACTCTCTATCTCTTTTTATCTCATACTTCACTAGTCATTCATCTTAGATTGCCTTTAAATACTTATCTATTCATTATATATATATATACCTAATATTTATTTGCTTATATTTATCTTATTCTATATCTCTCTGCTCACATATTATTTTTATAATACATAATACATCAGGAGGTAATATTTATATAATAAAAATTTATGGTAAAAATGGCTAAATATAACCAAAACATAATCTAAACATTTTATTAGATTCTTATTATTGTTATTTCGGTTTGCAGCCAACGTCTACCATTATCAAGGCTTGGACTATACTGAACAAATTAACAAAATAATACTTAAATAAACTACATAAAAATTATATTTATTAATCACTCCATATAAAGGTAAAAAAATACATATGGGAGGAAGAAAAGATAATTGCCAATATTACGAATAAATGTTGTAATTTCATCTCACGATGGATTCTCAGACTTCCGGTTTTGTAAGTTTTCATTTGGTAATTTTCATTTAGCCTTTCTTTGGAGTTTATCTCACGCGCATCCATAACGGCATTTTGCATTCTAGTGTTCCTCTCTAGCAAACATAGGGCTCAGAAAGGAGTATATTGAAATTGGTGAAACTCCTGTAATAAGAGCAGTGGATCTTAACTGATCAGTGTGGGAACAACTAAGTGAGATGATGTAGGATCGCAAGAATACTAGGGGAGGGATGTCGGTGCACAAATATAGCAAAGTTCTATTTAGAAGATACATTTGTATGTTCAGAAAACTCAATGGGAAAGAGAGGACCTACGAGTGTCTTTCCTATGTAGTGTGGAAGAGTTGGTCAGTTAGAGGAGGCTGCCAGTCACCCGCACTTGTATTTGTATATCACTGATGAACATAAAGGTAAAGGAAGTCTTTATCTTTAACTTTTGAAAAAATTCCTATTACCACAAGTTTTCACATGTGTATTCACTATATTGAAACTAGCTAGATCTGAAGTTGAACTGGGGGTATTTTGATTTTAAGTATTCCTTCGGATTAATTACTGCAGCTCTAATATTGGAGAGGAGAGCTCATTCTCAACCAATAAAGCAATTTCATATATAATTATTACTGGTAGGGATAATAGGTAATAGTAAAATGGAAGAAATATACTTAATAATTAATTATAATTAATATGGATAAATTAAAATAATAATTAATATACTATATAATAATTGATATATTATATAATATATAAATTATATTTCGCTACAATTAATATACTCACATATATATACACCTTTTTATAATATATATATAAATCAATAACTATACCTATATCCCCTCAATAACGTGACCCACAACTCTTACCTTGTGGTGGAGGGAGGGTTACCAGTTATAATCTCTCTTTTTGTGATGAGGTTGTGAAGTTGGCTTATCTCGGGATATTTTCGGCAACTTCGCTACTCAGTCTTGTTATCTTCCATTTGTTTTGTATCGTATTTCCGCTTCTGTTTCTCGTTCCATCTAATTGACCCGAATCCTTCGGGTTCCCCCCTTACGATATTATCGGATACGATACTTCCTCACCCTCTTTTTGAGTGGCGCTCACCGTTTATTTTTTTTCTTCCCTTCACTTGGCCCTTAAGGGCTTTCCGGTTGTCTGTTCCTGTTATTGGAGTCCTGGGTTCAGTCCACAACCTCCAATCCCCCGCCGGATGAGCGGTAAGGTATAAAATAAAACGGTACCTTTCCGCCTAATGACCGGGGCCGCTAGTTCGTTAGGCGGTCCTCAGAGAGCCTTTGTTGGGGTTAAAACACTTACTGAGGATGGCTGGCCTGCACTTGGGTGTATAATCTCGGGCTTCGCGTTCGGGTACGCATCATGACCCGGTCGGTTCTCGGGAGGCGAACTGTCGCGGAAGTTCCGGGGTCCTTTTCCGAGGCCCACACCCGCTGCCCATATCCTTAATCTGGGAAGAGATGGGGTTTCTCTCGGGGCTAGGTGTTTGATGATTGGGTTATTGTGTTCCTTGGCGTCCTTCTTGGGGACAGTTGGGGCTGAGACACTTAACGCCAGAAGTATCATAGTTCCACGCTTGCACCTTTCCTCTTGGAGTATATTTGGTTATTATATGTCTCAAATTTGTGATTTATATATTAGATTTTATATATAGTTCCTTTCAAATCTGCACTTGGTTTAATTCATTAAATAGGTTAATGTTATAATACAAACCATTAATATTAAAAAAAATTAGGATCTCTGATAAAATACAGAGATAGAGAACGCAAACTGGATAATCCTATCTAAAGTTCGAGTGATATCCCCCTACTGGCAATTTCCCAGGCTCAGACTAAGGACATCGGTTGAGCACATAAAGTAAGGGCTTTATTGCACAATGCACCATAAAAGTTTACTTTAAGCTACCTACGTAGACAAAAGTAATCGAAATGGAGAATGCTAAGGGAAAAGCTCAAAAATAATATCTCTGAGATACTTAATATCGAAATTTAGAGAATACTTTGGTGGGCCGATATATGGGTTGCATGGATATTTGGGGCTGTATATTTTCTTAGTAACATATTGGGGATATAAATTCGTTATATTTGTATATTTTTTCATATAACTATCCCTCGAACAGCCGATACTCTCTTTTCAAAAAAAACAAAAATTTATATGCGAGGGTCCAGAAAATAAACAAAATATACGGTCTTAATCTCATACAACTCTCATCCGACACCGTTGGATGCTCGAAGGTGATTGAAATTCTCCTTCTTTCGCCGGATGGGATTGGGTCTTTCCACATATCGTTATCGTCCCCTCCCAACAAGAGATGTTCGTGTATAGCATTATAAGCACCGAAATTCACTCTTTCGTGGGTTTTAGGTTTTTCGCTTCCATAGTATGTGGCAGAAGAAGAAACAATAAAGGAGGCTGACCGAGGGGCGCATCGACATGCAAGCACCCAATACCTTTACAATAAGGGGTCGAATTTGAGTCATCTCTACTATAAAACAGATTTAGATAACATATCACAGTGATCAAGTGTAAACATAAAATGCCCGACCAATCACCCCACAAATTCTTGGACATTCGATGGTAAATTATATGGAGCTTTCGCAGTCCTATGCTTTTTACTGTTTATGGGTTTGTTAGCAACATGAAATATCCTATACTAGTTATAAGCGTGAGCGGGTCATCTTATTTTGTCGAACAGAAATAAAGATTGTACTCAATATGGAAAAGAGATCTTGACTTTCTTTCCAAGCAATATCAAACACCGCTTAGCCTATAATTATTCTAGAGGTGCGATATAAGATTATGATCAAGTAATGGGAACTCTTTTATAATATATTATAATAATGGATATTATAATCTAACTATTTAAATGATTATATCACTTATATTTATCCTACCTAAACAAATGTTTTATTTGAATAATTATACTTATTATTATCTGCAATATATATTTATATTTATATAACCTATATATACTATTTATAATATATTTAACTTATAACTAATTTAGTATATATTACATCTATTTATATTTCACTACTACTAATTATTTTTTCTTATTTTTGGTCTATATGATAATTATTTAAGGTTATGAGGTTATCTTATATGATTAGGGTGTAGGATGGAGTATTTACCTGGTCTAAGTAATATATTACTTATAATATCCATTTTTATGGTAATGAATATAAGTATATATACTATTTAATTTATTCATTTACTATTCTATTTCTTCATATACGAAAAGTATTTTACATTTATAAAATTCTTTTATAATTAATCTTTATTGATGAGGTGAATAGTGTACCTGAATCATTTTATTTCTATCTTTATTCTAATCTAATATCAAATTGCCAGTATGACTTGATAGTGAAATATTTACCAGAATTATTCCTAATTATTTAATAATTTGTAATTGATAACAAACTTGTTCCTCAACTTTTTTTTTAATTTATTTTCTCATATAAGTTTAGAGTCTCATTATATATATCTTATTCACTTTTACTTTCACTCACCCACTATACTCATATTGTTTTCTTTACTTCACTGTGGGAAAGAGACAGAGAATAAGATGAAAACTATATATCCTAAAATTTACCTCTATTATTCATATAAATAATATATATATAAATTTAGTATACTATAAATTATAAAATAAATATATTATCACAATAATTAAATAAGTAATAGTGGTAGCAAACTCATTAGCCTCTCACGTATATATATATTATATATATATATATATATAGGTAAATAATATATATATATATATACAAAGAGATATTTATGACCAAAGGACATTAAGTCTGTAGTATATAATCTTGCTATACAATTTATTTTATATAGTAATAGAGAGGAGATCATAGGTGGTGGTATTTATAAAATTTAAATATAGCTATCAAGTTTTATTTTCCTTTTTTTGGTTTCCAATAGAAATAATTTTTAATTCTAGTTATATATTAAATTCGAGAACTATTAAAGACACGTTTTGAGACAAGTCTCTTCGAGAACCAGCCATGATCCTGATTTAGTGTAGCTACTGTGTGAGTGTGTTCAGTGTTCAGTGGTTGTGACGATTAAGATAATCTTGAGAACAATTGAAATCTATATCCTTAGGAAAACATGGACCTCCTAGTGAGGTTGGATATACAGAGTTAAACCAGAAGATAACGCTCGATCTGTGACTATAAAAATTAATTTATGCTATATATTACTTGGTAGCGATATTGTATATGATTGGTTTTCGCTTAATTTTTCGCTATTTGAAGATATGCTTTTTTTAATTTAACTAATTTCACTATTGTATTTTACTGAGATCATATTGTTTTGGGTAGAGACTAACACAAGTAGAGTTTGGGGTACTAACACTCCACTACAGCTTTTTTCTTATGTATAAGTCGTTCTTCTCTTTGAGACACACCAATTCGAACGTTGCTAAATATTATTTTAATTGTATATATATATGAAAAATTTAATTTATGTATTATATAGATTTGATAAGATGACTCATCAAGGGTCGCCGTCCAAGTATCAGTTGTACTTACTATCCAAGTATCAGTTGTCTACTGAGAGCTCCAATTTGGCTATATTTTCTCTTTAAACTTTTCTGGTGTTTATGTTAAATATTTATATGTTTGCACTCTCTTGTATCCTTATAATATAGGTATAGTACTGATATATTTTGTAATAGATTTCTCTATGTCTTCTAAATAAATGACTCAATATTTTTAATGTCTATATCCAAATATATATGTAATAGGTGAAAAAAGAAGTTGTATCTTTTCATTAGAATACTATTGTTATATTTTATTACGAGTGGAAACGATTTGGTTAGATCGACGATTTTTCCTAGGTATTAATTTATCACCTTGTTCTAACCTCGAAATCAAAACACCTGCCCCCAAGTTTCTCAGAATGCAAATATAACTCCTCTTTACTAAGCACAACTTCAGTCTTCACCTCTTGGAAGTTGGAACTTGAAGTTGGACACTGACGTAGAATGAGTGAGTCACTATAGTTTTGTTTACTATTTTCATAGGATCACGTTACCATTTTTTTCTTCACTGTTTACCAGGGACCTCACAGGATGGTCTTTGCCTATCATTACATTTATAATAAATAAAGCCTCTCTCTCATTTTCTTACACACAGTCGGTTCTTTTCTTCTACATCATACCATATCTCTCCTCCTCTCTCGCACGATCTGTTCACATCAGTACTCCTTCTCTATCGCATCTCTCCACCACGTCCAACTGACTTAGCCCCTCTTTCATACCTACTCTCTCTCTCTCCCTACTCTCTCTAAATATTATGAGATTTTAATTGCTAACCAGCTGACATCAATTTACCTTAACCATTATCAATACAACCGTATACGACCTATAGAACGCGAGAATAACAAATAGAACCCTACCCCATTGATGCATCACTTTATTTAATATATATACCGAAACATAATAGCACATATAAATATCACACAAATTCAATTTAAATTATAATTTAGTGTCTTGTATCATATATATAAAAGAAATATTTAATATATTAATATATATATGGATCAAAAGTTACTTAAACTTAACGGCTACACGAAACGGGAGATCGGATATATATATTATATTATACTATTATAATAATAATTAATTAATATATATTAATTATATATTATTATAATATATTATATATATATATATATATATATATATATAAATTTATATATATATCCTAAATAAATATCTTAATAATACTCAGACTATAACTTGGGGATCCATATATAGCTTAGCACACATCTTATATACCTCACTAATAACTTATATATTCACTATAACCAGAGGAACTAGTAGTATGGAGGAAAAATGTTACCTCACTCACACCAAAACCTATTCATTCTTTATTACTATTAAATTCCCTCTTTTATACACACACCTATTTACTTGAGCCAAATCCCTCTAACAATTATATACGTCCTCAAGCTCTATCTCGCACTTTACGGTATATATTCACTATCCACGTACAAGATAACCAAATCATTCGGCTATATATAATATTAATATAAGGATTAAAGGTATATCATATATATATACCACCTTTAATTATACCATCTACTACTTTCGCAAGTCTCGCTGGCGCTGCACGCTCGGATGATGTTGCGTAGAGTTTGCTCACGCTTAGGGCTCGTAGTTCGAGTCTAGTCACAACGGGATTGTGCTTTCGACTAGTCCACACCCAGGATGTAGACACGCAAAAATTGCTGCGCTTGCTCAGTGGGCCAAAGATTTTCTGTAATTCATCTAAACAGCTTTACGGCATAGGTGTATTAATAACTAGATCCTCAATACCCCCTCACCTCAACTCATCCATAGCCAACACATACACGGAACACCACACCTTTAATACACCAAACAGACACCTACATTCCTATTAGCCTCACGCACAGTGTCTGTGAGTCCAGAGCCTAGCCATGCCCACTGATATCACCCTGATAACTGGTTCAGACTGAGGCTGGGGTTACTATCACCTTGATAACTGTGCACCTTCCCACTTTGTATGGGCCCACGGGTCGGGAAAAACATAAAAATAGTAACCTTTCCCCCGATTGTACGTGGTAAAAATAAATATATATATATTATATATATATATATATATATATATATATATATTATAATATTATATTTATATATATATATATATATTATTATAATATATAGTTAGGTTAGTATTCCTCTAATTCTTTTCACACAATACCATCCACCGTAATACTGTTATTAAATAACCACATAAAACAACTTCTCATTGATAAGTTAAAGAATGGTAAATATTAAATCATGTTCTACATATATTCTGCCGGATGAGACCTATTTTAAGGAAGAGAACATCCCCTGGGCACATACCTAAAACTTGTTATTTATCCTTATTTCTCACTATTATTATTTTATGTTAGTTTTAATTTATTTTGTACTTTCATAACTGAAATTTGCCTCCCGATCTCCAAAATATATATTCAATTTTATGTAGAATTCTGTTTGTTTTTTTTTAACTATTGTCCTTTAACCTATCTGGAGGCTATATTATATATATATATATCAAAGTTCATATACAGATCAGATATTGAGGAAAAGGATATTCGTGAAGTAATAATATACCAATATACATATGTAGTTAAAAGCATACAAAGAACTTCACTATATCTATACGTCATAACTCAATAATTACTCATTATTTTTGATATTTATATTCTCACATTATATCAGTAATAAGTACCTTCAACCTATCTAATACTACACCTATAAATTATATATCACCATTTAAATCAATCCACTATGGTACCTACTATACGAGACTTGAGACTTTCCAATTAATTTTAACTTTATATAATATACTATATATATATCTATAAATTGCAAAGACATGTACACAATATATACAAATCATTAACGTACACCAAGGATCTATAATATATTTCGAAATAATCGATATATCGAATATCTGATATATTTTTCTAGGCGTATAATATCGAAGTGTACTGATATGATATTATTTAAAAATATGATATATCGATTTATCGAATATATTTTATTTTTAGATATATCGGGCATCCTTAGTTCAGTGACTACTAATAATACACAATCTCTACCAGCGAACCTCCTCTCCCCAGATCTGCTTTATTTTAGTTTACGACGCTACCTCATTCTTTCTGGTGAGGCTTTGTAGTCGCTAAATCTGTACTGCGTTACTGCATCAATCGCGTCAACCAGAGCGAATCGGGCTTTCATCTCTCACTACGCCGTTTGGGTACCGTAGCCTACCATCGCTATCCATATAATACAATACCTTCGACACCTATTGAACGTTTCCGTTCTCGGACCCTCCTCTGGTGCCCCCACTTTTGCACCTATCCTTTTGTATATTTTATCTTAGTTCGCTCGACTTCCCAACCTCATCACGTCCTCGATAGCCATCTCGTCTCAGTGACAGCGATATTGATCTACGATCACTCAGTTCGACACGATCATCAGTGACGCAATTACCCTAATAGGAATGGTTCTCTTCACTCGTTCGTTGGATTCGTCCATCTCGACATCAGGTCACAGTTATTAGGCTTCTCTCTTTCATATTGGGCGATCTATTCAGCGGTTGTCTCTAACGTACGGACGATGTCGGCAATTACATCTACAATGGGAACATGATCGTAAATGCTTATCCAGGAGGTCCGTTCGTGGGTTTATAATAGTTATATGTGATCCTTAGAGTATAGCCATTCTCAGCTAGTGCCATTTTGTCACTAGAGCAGCATATTCGTGGCCCAAAGAAATCATTGGTTCCCTCCCCACAAAAAACTCCTACTGTGTCCAACCCTCGTCTTCTTCTCACTTTATAAGTGTTAACATTCTGTAGCCCGATGTTCCCTGATCCAGAATGTGTGAAGATCTGGTTTCTACCACGACACCGTTCTCAACCGTGCGGGTTAATCAAAAAATGCTAAGGTTAATCGGGATTTGTTTATTTTTTATTTTTTTTTTTTTTTTTTTTTTTTTGGTTAATGTTCAAAATAAAAGTATATATATATATTTAAATGTGTATTCACTAACAAATTCCAGGAATAGAATTAATACTCACAACAAGGAGTAATGTGTTTAATTGATCACAACGTTTTCGAGAGGCCTTAAGCCTCAAAAAATATTTGAGGTAGACAAGGGAGGTACTCCGCAGGGATCTCAGAATCTGTCTCGAGGTGTATTAGGCTGACACTCTCCACACTCCGTCGCAGACGATATTATTGGCGCGTGCTGGCATCCGAGAGTTCCAAGGGTTTTTATTACCTCTCGTCCGATTCTGTGTTCGCCAACTGTCCCCTTTCTCTAACTTTTCAGGAAACAGGACGCAATTCTAAGAAAGTGTAGGCAATATTCACATAAGGCCGCCATCGAGGAGAGACCGTTGCTTCTTTCTTGTTATTTCTATGGGAGATAAACCTTTTCCGCACAACACCTGCCCTCTCTCCTATTGCGCTGTGACTAGGGGTTTCATTTTAACCTAACTGGGGTATTTTCTAGCACCAATAGCCCAACCTTCTCATCGCCCCTCATTTGATAGAAGATCTCGGGATAGCTCCTGCGCCATTCTACAAAGAGTTTTATCAACAATCTGTCAGCTCGGCTTGCAATGAGAGATCGTGAGCAGCTTGTAACCACAAACTAAATCACACTATCTAGAGGAGGATACTCACATCATTGCTTAAGCACTGCTTAGGCGGAATCGGAACTGTCCCTTCCAGCATTCTACCTGACATGATCCTAACTATCTAAGCATCATTACACTAAACATGGATATACCACCCTAGTTCCTTATCGTCTTTAATCACCATACTCCTATGGTGTGGCTCTCGGTTGGAAGTAAAACGCAGCTAACACCAGGGCTTTGTATGCTCTCCAATCTTCTGTGCTCTCACTAAACACTACTTAGTAATGATTTGGAGTTAAGCTATTCCACACCACTGCGTATTATACAATAAGCTCGATAGAATGACTCCTCCCTAGGTAAGTGCGCGAAGTTATTCCACGTAATAGCGTCACACCGGCTCTTTGGGTGCTACTACCTGGGAAACGCGCATGCAAATATCAGTTCTATAACATAACTATGTATATTCCAAAAGATGCGAACTTACTCGCTGTATGGCGTGTCACGATTTTCACTCAAGAGACACCCAATCGATTTCTACTATCGGTAGTGCGTACTGATTTCATTAATAAATTCCTACGCTCTTCTTTGCCCCAATTGGCATTTTGAAGGCGCGGAACTCTTGGGCAGTGTTGTTTGAAGTTTGTCTGATTGGCTTCCCCTCATCTCCTGGTGGTTTGCCCAAACGTGTCCGTCGCTCGAAACGCCATGGATATGTATTTCCCGTATGAGGTAAAGCATGCTCCCGCTCTGTTGCAGAGAGTCATTGTCTTCAAGATAGTAGGTTATATTGGCTCTTCTGCTTCTCGCATCCGACCCACTTCCAACGTTCTCTTATTTTCCCGATGCAGATTCCGCTATGTCCTAACTATCTGAGGGCTATTCTACTGCAATTTTTATAGAATTGATATGAACACCTGAGCCCTAACACGACTCTTTCCGGGGTCTTCCGAGAGCAGAAGGATCCAAGAGATCCACACTCTGTACAACCCACCTTGAGTATATATATATACGGTAGCTATAATTCTTTGTGCTCCAACAAAAATCACGATGTGTATATACCACCGTTAACCCCCTGTGTTCTCGCGACTGGGGATCCGGAGCTTATGTCGCGCTGGGGTAGAAAATACCAGGAGCTTAAAAATTGTGTATTTTAAACCATCCCCATCAGCTCTTACTTGCATATTCAGGCATCTTATTTGGGGTAAGACGACGCTCACTAGTCCTAATTTAACAATTATGTGTGTTTCTAGCACTCTGCCTAGAAAGGTAGAACGTAAGCTGAAAATGTGAGGTTGGAGCGAAATACTTGGTGCCCTACCTTCCTTGCCCCCTCTTCACGGCAATATTTTTTAATACTGGGTTGGGACTTGAATTGTCGCGCGCCCTCACTTGTTATCCCACGTATTCTTGTCTGGTTCCTCCTCCCTTTCGATCCATTTTATAATCACTGAATGAGACATCAATTTATCTCCTACTTGCACACCGTACCAATGGCGGCAGAACATCGGGTTAGTATTTTTGCGATATTACGTGTGTATAGCTAGCTCTTGAAAAATAATTGATCACTTCTTAGCGCCCTGCTTCCGGGATAGCACCTACTCTGGGGTTACCATCCTGATCTACCCCGTACCGTCGAGTTAAGAGACGATCTTCTCTGAGACCTCTGAAAATATGTATTGGAGATTGATTTGAGCACACCGAGTCTTATTGTACGAGGGGTTCGCTCCTCTAGCGAGTGACTCTAAGGGGGGAGCGACCATTGCTCTATCTCAGTGAAATCTCCTCCATGATCGCTCAATTCTCCATGACCTTACCTCTATCCGCCCGGTCTGGAATTTAAGTGCGCCCTCTCAATAGGTGGCGTGGGCCCTCTGAGTGACGCGCGCAAAACAATAAAGGGAAAGTCACTCCAGAGAACGCTCACAGTTGCTTCTAAAAAGAGAGAGAACTCTGAAAGCTTCTCTAATAAAAGGGCAATTATTAAAAAAACGATTAGTTATACAATACGCAGACCGCTTAGCACAGACCTGAAATTTGTCAAAATCGACATACTTTTTTTCTATCAATATATCCTAGGTTTACTGCTCTGGGTGACGCTTCGATCTGCTTACGTTGGTAGAAAGGTGGGTCTCGTTGACGCGTTGAGCCATCGCGCTGCGACTGCCGCACTTTGGGATTTCGCAGTTGGCTGGCGTCGAGTTGTTGTATTGCATAAGTCCAAGGCCAATGCTCGCCCCCCCAAGAAGTATTGCAGAGCTGGGTCGCGTAACGACCGTGTTTTTCTGCCGCCAGTTGCCAAACTACTAGGTTGCTTTTATCTGGCGTCCCCCAACGTAGCCCTAATTGAAAGGCTTGGTTGGTGCTGTTTCGGTGCACTGAGATTATATGTTACCATACTAGAATCGGTTCCTTTCAACCCATATCCCCTTCCAACGGTTACACCCGGTAGCTGCCGTGTCCACCTCGATCCCCTGTACCGTATTAAACTTGTGCATACTGCCTCATATCCATTGGCGCCTATGTTATTATGTCAATTTTTACACTAGAGAGAGGAATTCTTTTACCGGAACGGTTACAGAAACCTCCTGGTCGCCAAATTGGCGTTGGTTCTTATGGGGTTAGGAACGGGTTCAATATTCGCCACCCTATTTTAATAGGCAAGGTAGGATTTCCATCTAATTTACGCTGTGTGGGTGATCTTCTGACGGGGCCTATTTCACCGATCACCGGTCCAAATGCGGATTTGGCTGCAATTGGGTGATTATTGCAGGCCGAGCTTTATAGGCCGCTTTCACAGGGAGGCTTCTTCTAACACAGGCTTTGACCCTACCAACTTTCGAACAGAATTCAGGTGACACACTTCTGCGGGCATTGGTCATCTCCTGTGTTTGACCATACCCGATATTAGGTCCTAATGGCGGTATCCTCTTTAATGCATTCATTAGAGATCAAATTCTAGGTGGAGAACAACGCGCTCGCTTCCCTTAACCATGTTTGCTCAGATGAGTGCCCAATTAAACCGACCCCTTTCTACCTTATTAAGGCAGTTCATGGCTTAAGGCCGGGGTGAACTCGCTACTCGGCACGCACACACGTTACATGTCAATCTAAGGATGGATGTCCCCGGGCTAGCGTAGGCGTGTTTATGCAGTGGCTGATTTATAGGTAGTCTGAGATTTCTCACTAAGCTAAGCTCTAACTATACGCTCTATTTAGCACTTTCCGGCCGGTTTATTTCCGACTTTTTGTTCCGTTAATCTATCTATCCCCTATGCGGAATATAGGCCGTTCAGATATTATTTGCTCGAAATGTTGTGTTCTGTCGCGCAGGAGGCGAAGGCCACATATTCAGGCAATCTCGCTTGCACTTCTGCAATGTCGTTATCAGTTCTGCTACACCGTGGTGGTCTTATTTATCGAGTTCAGATTGCGCTCGAGCTAATCGTGCTAAACGTCAACTACTTAATCGTCTCACATAACAAGAAAACACCTTACACAGTACTAATCGTTGGTCCTTTTAAAGGCTATTCTGCTGTTATCACCGTATCTCTACTGGTTTGTCTAAAAATGAGAGTGACCAGGAAACAGTATTTATTACGATACTTACTGTTTCCACGGTTTTCAAGTATCATTCAACGCCTACTTTAGTCGATTCGGTGTATATGGTGTTGTTGGGCTCCGGAGACTAAAAAAATAAAAAATTATATTTTCTTTAGCAAGCACTACAGGGAGCTACACGAGACGATCCATTCCAAACGATAAGTGGCCCTCGCTATCACACAGTGGATGAAACAGGTTGGGTCAATTTCGGCTCCGGGCATTTTGAGGTTGCCGATGAGAGCTGGAGATGGAGGAAAACGGATTCAGTTAAGTGGAAGGTTGACAGACTCTATGGAGGTATTGCCTTGCGTGAGCAATAACGAATTGTCATTACGATATCCATGGCATAGTGTGGTGACGTCGCTTTTTTCCGCATCAGATCCAGCTGCCGAATCATGTTCCCGTGTACTTTCTTCTGTTCCTAACGGTCGTGGTGAGAAAAACTTCTATAATCAGAAGTAGTCTCGATATCACAGCGGCGAATACGCGAGGAGGAGTATTCTCACTAGCACTTTGTAAGAATAGGGTGGGCCATAAACTAGTGACCCTGTAAGGGTATCTTTATCCTATGGCACATACTGATGTATGAGCTATCTCCATAGCATTTTCGGTTGGAAAATTTTCCGGCCTATCTATTATATGAGAGGAGGAGTAGGGGGGGTTTCCCCCAGGTGGCACTAACGATTACACATTTCCCCCATTAGGCACAAACACAGTGAGTAAGGACCAACGTACACAATCATAAACCAGCGACAAACCAACGTCCCATTTCGTCAACGGAAGATCAACCAAGCACAGAGATACGAGAGAAATTTTTCAAAAACCTGTAAAGTTAGACAATTGAGAGAAAGGCAAAGTTATTGTTGTGGGTGGCTATTCGTTTTCGGGGCACACCATCAGAGAGTTGTGTAATGGAGCCCTGCCGTGCTTTTAGTCCACGTCACAATAAAAGCAGTGATAATCAGAGTGTTCCAAAGGAATCATCCCGTTCCAGTTCAACACCGTTGAAACAGCTCTTCTCAGTGATGGGTCAAATAGGGGACACCCTCCACGAAGTAGAGACGCTATTCTACAGGGCTAATAATATACTAGGGATGTCCTAGCTGTTATTGCGTTCTTGCATACGAAAAAAGGAGGAAGGCTAGATTTCCACACTAGGAGAGTAATAGGTGTAGTACGAGTTCTTCTCTCTATTACCACGCTTGGCACTAGCTTGAGGCCTTAGGGGGACACAAGCTATCGGCACTCTTTTGCACTCTCAATCTCTTTATGCCGGCACCGCACATCCATCATTATCCAGTGTCTTTCTACAGAGAGACCATACCAACTAGGGCTGAATTTTCTCGCGAGATGGTTGACACTGTGATCGAAACGAGAGGGGGATAAGCCGGCTAAAATAGTTTGCTCAGCGCTCTCATTAGAGCGTGTTCTGCGCTCTAGAGATCAGGATAATATATATATAGGTGTCATGGCTAATGGGCATATCCCAGTCCTTCACCGTTCTCGGAATGCGTCTTTATAATGTGGAATTCATATTAATTAGAAATGGTGAAAAGCTTCCGTTAAACATGGCGTTGTATATTTTCGGGATGTGATAACTTTTCTATTGCGAGGAAAAGGCTAGACGGAGCTTGGTTCTTACAATGGGGTGAACATTTGTGAGGTATGTGAGGTTACGCGACTAGGGTTTTACTTTTTTGCCGAGGATCACTAAGACGAAGAGACACCACGTGCTTTTTCCTCTCCGAGAGAGGATGGTAAGCGGGGATCGAGTTAGGAGAGTTTGTCTCTCTCACATATTGTCTTAGATCGGCTATTATGTTAATTGGAGAGTTTTGCTCCTTCATCCATCTCTCTTGTTTGTTTTTGTGTAAGTTAGAATAGAAGGTGGATGTATCTCTTCGAAAAATGAGCTCGACATAGACTGTAATCGTGTCGCTCACTTGCTACTCGAAAATTTGGACAACTAATTGGAGAGAGCACAGAGTCTTTTCGCCACATCTGAGACCCTTACTTTTATAACAGCCACTTACGTACATTGGATATGGCAGTGAGGCCTGATCGAATACAGGTCATTGGCTTTGTACATGTTATGCTCCTGCACTGCATAATTATGTGGGACAGATCAAAGTTGTGGAATTATTGCAAAGTGTTGCGATATAAGAGCTCAAGCAACCGATATAAGACGCTAATTACGCACGTATCTCGAGCACGATACCAAGAAGAGCGGAGGCGGATAAACTTGGGGGTTTCGTTCTGTCGACTGCATCGGAGGAGTTTGGGAGTACATAGAACGGACTGAGGGTGAAAGCACTGGGCACGTGTACTTTGGTAACGGAGGATGAGCAATCATTCTCAATGTGCTCCTTGTTTCCTAATTACTTTCCGTCTTAACAAAATACCCTTAAGACCATCGGCTTAACTCTCTCATCGCTTGGGTCTACCACGTAGCCTCAAGCTATTGGGCCGGCGTTTGCTGAGGTCTAATGTTAAGGGCGTCGTGCTGCCGTTCTCTCATATCAGTCCTCCTTGAGTCGCAGGGCTGTTGTTTTGAGCCAATTTGTCTAACGAAATGTATATGTACTGCCGTATTATTTGGTTTGTTTATCATGCCTGTCTAGGTGGGTTCGTAGAGGTTTGTCCGCCTTCACTCAAAATTCCCGGGGACCACGACAACGTTTCTGTACTTGAAGGCTTCTCTATTTCTGTTCGTCATCTTGTGTCATCTCCATGGGGCCTGAGAGGGCTGGGAGCAACATACCAACTCTAGCGTTCACGATCAAGGTGGGAGGGTGGTGTGGGTGATTCAGCGGTCTTCCCAAATTTAGGATTCTTGTAAGTCAAACATGGCCCATTTACTGAAAAGCATCGATCTAATTACGGTCCCAGTTGGGGAGTGGTGTAGTTGCTAATAACTTTAGCTATTATAAATAGGATTATGCCACTGAGCAACACTAAGAGATCTGCTGTTATCTACTCGGTAATACGATTTTTCCTGACTCGCAGAGGGCTCTTCTTGCACTACAAAATCGAACAGTACCGCAGACATCCTTTGGTTTCTAACGTGACAATGAGGGTTACTATGTTTATTGTCTGCATGCAGAGAAGAAACAAGGTTAAATTTTGGGCGAAGTGTTTTGCCACTGTATTAGAAATGCGTTCCAGTCTTCATTAATTCCGAGCATGGTGTTTAGGCTATTCTGAGGAATCAAACAAGATGCCTTGGAACTGACAAATGAGCGCGGTAGTAGGTGACTTCTGGTCACGGAACCGAGTCGCAATAATTACCTGTACCGACACGATACATATTATCGGTGTTGATATAGCACACTTTGCTGGTATACATTGACTTGTTTCTTGGGTTATCTTATACTACTAGTGTACTCCCCATTGAGACATGCTGAATTCTGCCTGCGGACACGTCTCCTTCAAAATCTGGGCTTATTCCTGAGGCTGTTACTTATTGGGCTAGGAGTGTTGGTCGGAAGATCATCGTGGTACCAAACTGCGTGAGCGTAAGCCTCTCCCTGTGTGGTAGGGTGGCATATAACATCTTTTGTCGGCTCTTCGGAGTAGCAATCACCAGGGTAAGGTGGTTTGCCTGGCTCGTTTGCTCTTGATTATGGGTCATACTAAATGTCTCCAATCTCACAGCTATCTTAGGAAGGGAGCATCCCCCTTTATGTCCTTTCTGCCGTTCCCAGTGGTCTACTTTCGGTACGGCCCATCTGCTCGTGGATTGTGTGGCTATGTCGGCTTCCAGAGACCCGGCTTTTTTTGCCCCTGTTAACACACCTCTTGTCAATCCCGCCCCTCGGTTAAATTTCATATTGTTCTTTAATCACTTTCATCTGACCTAGTTTATTGTCGATTTTATTATGCTTATACCTCTCTTCGGTGCAACTGAGACGCTAGGCTGTTATCTAAGTATGAGATTTAATACTTGCATTCGTCGGGGTTTTCATAGCGTTCATGTTTAGGAGTTGCCCGGGGACGCACCGAAGTATGCGTTTTTCTGATCTTTTCGTATACTTTTAAGAGCTTGCTTTATTTGATCGGAAAGTATAAAAAAAATGTGTTGTAGAGATACAATAATAATCAACTCAAAAAATATATGATAAATGAGACTCTTTACACATATTATCTACACTCTAATAGCTCTTGATGATTATATAACTATGATACAATAAGTTAATATTTTTATAAATAAATACTATTATATATATATATAAAACCTTTAATTTATTAATTAATTATATACATCTACAATATTTATATCATAATTATTGTAATAATAATAATAGAATTTAAATATATTAAATGTTGTTATATCATGTATTAATCATTTATATTTATATTATTATAAATGTGTAAATATAATAATTTAATAAGTATTAATAATAATAATATTACTATTACTTCGATTCCTGTTATTATAAAATTATATTTCACTATAATTTCCCTTTAAAATAATAGTAGGTATTTATTTATGTATTTTATTATTCTAATTTATATATATATATATAATATAATATATAATATAAAATAAAATAATAATAAAAATATAATAATATTCTCTGTTGCTCTGGTAATGTTGAAGGGTCTCATTTGTCCATATGCTTTGCATCCCTGATGTAATTAAAGATATTAAAAAAATGAAGTTATGTCAATGCAAGGGTATTAGGTATAATGATATATTTATATATAGTAAGAACTATATCGCAATTTTTTCGTATCGTTATATATATCAGTATATTGATAAAAAAAATAAAGTTTTGAAATTGAACAAATTAATATATATATAATAGACTCAAAATGATAGAGATAGCGGATAATCATTGCTATATATAAGTTGCAATCAAGGATATAAGTATGTCTGGATAGTGCCTATAATGTAGGTAAATAAGTATATGTTAATCAATTATAAGTATGAGTGGTTAGTAGATAATGAAAAGTATGATGTTATAGAGCGTGGTTTCCATATAACGGTAACAGAGAATCTAACATGGTTTTATATATGTACTATCAGTATTATGCATTAGATGGAAGGTTCAAAAGAAAGATGTTATGGTATGTCGAAACAAATACACCCAGAACATTTTATATTAATAATAAAGTAATAACTAACATATATATATATAAAGTATATTCCACATTAGGAGGAAAAATATAGTAGGTTGTAATATAATGAAATAACGATAGCAATAACACTAACAGTAGCGATATTATTACCGAAACTAAGTTGTCGAGTAATTCGTCTCCTACGTGAATGTGATTGCTGGCGAGCGTATTAGGAAGATAATATATGAGAATTATTATAAGCATATATATAATAATAGTATATATTTAGATGAGTAGTATACATACATATAGATATATACCTTTAATGAAGAATTATATAGGAATATGAGGGATTTATTGATAGTTTATAGCTTTTCTGAAATATTATATATTATATATACTATGTCATTTATAAAACATATATATTATATAATGGATAATGTATGAATGAGTATAATAATAGAGTTATTACAGTGGAATAGCTTACATTTTACACATACACACTTTTTCTGTTTTAACATTTTTTATATTGAGTAGGGATAGTGAATATGAATATGATAAGGTTGAATAGTTATATATATTATGTGTGTGGTGTATAGAATGTGATTTAATGGGAATAGTAATATATTTAGTGAGGATGAGTGAGTCATATTATGAGCAAGGAAAAGGTTATTAGGGTAGAGTTGAGTAAAGTTGAAGGAATGGTAATCATTCAATATATTAATATATATACTAGACTTGGGGGCCGTTATTGCGAGATACTATATATATATATATATATATATATATATATATATATATAATATATTATATATATATATATATATATATATATATTATATATGCTTTTATTATTACGTTTAAATATATATAAAAGATATAAAGTATATATATATATATATATAAGAGATGTATCAAAAGTACAATAAGTTTACTTAAATCATTAAAAACGAACCACTAACAATACAGCAATGTCGTGGTTATAGAGGTGTTACCAACTGTCTTGCCAGCGTGGTCACACACCAGATTCAACTGGAGCAGTTGAGTCAGTATTATTATATTGCTGTCAGAGTTTAGAGTGTGTGCAGTTCCGCTGTAACATTGCCAATGCAAGGAAATATTGAGCAAAGGTACGTCAAATTTTGTTTTAAAATCGGCAAAAAAGCTAGCGAAACATTGCCTTTGTTAAGAGAAACTTACTTTGCCGACACAATTTCGAGAACAATGGTGTTTAGGTGGCACAAAACTTTTAAAGAAGGTCGAAAAGACGTGGAATGTGCCAATCTCGACATCCTCTGAGAACAATGTAGAATTTATACGAACTGTGATGGCAAAAGATCGGGGTTTAAGCGTTCGGATAATTGCAGAGGAAACGAGCTTGGATCAAACCGCGGTGCATAGAATTATATATAATACCCCATCTGCACATGAAGATGATATGTACAAAGCTGGTGGCCAAACACTTAATATTAGAGCAAAAAGACAATCTGTTGCGAATCTGTTAGGATGTATTGAAACGCTTCAGATTGGAGCCAAATATCCTTGGCAAAGTCATAACAAGAGATGGAATATGAGCTTTCGGTTACGATCCAGAGACAATACGAAGTACGTATGAGCAAACCAAATGTGAAATCGTTGGTTATCGTGTTTTTCGACAGTCGTCATATTGACTACAAAGAATTTTCAGCTCTACGAATGAGAGTTAATATCGTCATCCACATGGACATCTTAAAACGACTTCACAGACTGGTCCAACGAGTCCGAGTGAATATTGCAAAGGATTGGGTACTTCACCACGACAAAAAGAGAGCGTACATTCCCCTACATATCATAAAGCTTATGGCAAAAAACATTCTCACAGTTCCATATTCTTCGTACAGCCCAGATTTAGCCCCGCGTGCCCTCTTTCTCTTCCAAAAGTTAAAATCGAAGTTGAAGGAACATCATTTTGGGAACTTTTTAAGACATACAGAGGGCTGTGACCGCTGAACTTAACACCCTCATGGATAATTACTTCCAATAATTGTAATAATAATGGAAGAAACGCTGGAGTCACTGTATAAACCTGGCAGGGAACATTCTTCAAAGAGGATAATATGTAATATATGATACGTCTTCTAGACATTTATTTATCAAATCAGTACACTTAATTTTTGACTATATATATATATATATATATATATAGTCATATATATTTTATTTTTAATGTAAAAATCAAAGTTATATCTAATATATATATATATAATATATATATATATAATATTAATATATAAATATTTAAATATTATTAATATATATTCAGAAACATTATTTAATTATAATATAAGATATATATAATATATATATATATTATTATATTATATAATAATTATATCTATTTTTTAATATATATATAAATTATAGTATATATATATATAAAATTATATAAATAATAGAAAATAAATAATTAATTTTAATTTAAAATATATTGTCTATAATATAGTAATATATATTTTTATTAGTAAAAAAATTTATATTAATAATAGTATATAATATATATATATTATAATTTATAGTAATATATATATATATATAATATATAGTATATATATATTATATAATAATTATAATATATACACTATATATATATATATATAATATATATAAATAAAAATTATCTTATATTTTATAATATAAAACATATTAGCAAATAATCTATAATATATATATATATATATATATATATATATATATATGGCATATTCAATGTAGTTTGTAATCAGTAAAACTTGGCCAGTGTTTCCTTCGTTAATAAGAATTGCTGAGGGTCGAATAATATAGGGTCGGTATACGACGGTCAGCACTGCTCTATCTCCTATCTCTCGGGCGTCTCTTCTCGTGTTCTCTCGTCTCTATATATATAATAAATTAATAATATATATATATATTAATTAATATAATTATATTATTTATAATATATATATATATAGTATATGTACATATTATATATTTAACTATATAATATACTAGTTAGTAGGAGATACGAAGAGACTATTACAGTAATGTAGTATAGGGTTCACGATCGGCAGCCAAAACGGCATCCGGAAGTTGCAACTACACGTGTAGAGTGCGAGCGAGTATTTGAAGGTTAAAGGTTAAGTTTAGATTTAGTTAAGTTAGGTTTAATTGAGATTAGTTATGCTGAAGTTAGGGTAAGCTTACTAAGGTAGGACCTAACATTAAGTTAGTGCTAACCTTAAATCATAATATTTTTCACCTAGAAAAAACATCTGAACGAAATAATGAGGATTAACTAAATCTATATATTATATAGTATGTAGTATTATATCTAGCCTAAGGGAATATGATATTATAATGTAGGGCTACCGATGAAGGACTATATATGTATATATATATACGCGAGTAAATAAATAATATATAATAATATATATATATAATATATATATTATATAAATATATACTAAATATACTATCGTATATATATATATATCTATATAATATAGTAATAGTATTAACCGGAGGAGAGAGTTCCGGAAGAATACTCATATATATACCCGCCCTGAGTGAGGTGAGAGAGGTGAGTAGGACATTAAGTACCTAATACACATATAGTCATAAGTATATATATATATATATATTAGTCCACGTACTAAACGTAGTTATTTCTTACCTACACTGAACAGTAGTAGCTAGTACCGTAAATAGCAGAGAACTATAGTACTATTATCATATATATAATATTAAATAGTATAAGATTACTACATCATACTATACACACCATATAGAACACTTATATATAGTATAGCTTGATCCCTTAATAGTTATACTACTCAGTACTATATTAGTTCGAGTATTGTGAATAAATAATATACTGAGTATACATATATATATATAAGCTATTACTATATTAGGGTAAAAATAACAACAAAAGTAAGATTAAATATAAACAAAATTATAGATCTTTAATATTCTATACTAAATTATATATGATATAATAGAATATATATATATATATATATATAAAGAGAGAGAGAGAGAGAGAGAGAGAGTAGTAAAGTATGCCCTAAAGTTCGACTCCATATGCTCACTTCTAGACTTACCGAGTCAACCAAAACTAAGAAAAACACATAGTAAAGGTACTGATCACAAGCTAGCTACATTCAATTATAAAATTATAAAAGGTAGTTAGTATATATGTATTATACCTTCAATGTATAAATATAAAATACTTATAACTATCTTATAATATATAATTATATATTATATAACCATAATTATAGTATATAGTATTTATATATTATTTTACATTTGTATATATTTTAATAGAATTCATATTTTAATAAATAATATAATTTTACAACTATATTAATAATAATCTTAATAATATAATATATTATTAATATACACCTATATAAAGGCTTATCCACAAAAATATAGGTATTAACTCCCAATATTGTAAACCATAATTGTAAATATATATCTTTGGTAAAATTCGAAGAATATTAATAAGTATAAAAAATAAATTTATTTATTATATATATAAAGATAATATATTATTTATATTTTTATTAAATATTCTAATTAATAATTAAAATATCTGTATTTTTTTTTTTTGTAGGTAACACGAGTACTCATCATTTAGATTAATGGAGATACGTACTAAGCTATTGTTATAATACGAGACGATGTTCCATCGAAGCCAAGAATTGCATTAGGTAATACATAATTGACACAATTACAGAAAATTGTTCGTTGAACAGACTGTCTTTTTCTCGGTTTTTCGGTTTCCATGGAAATAGAACGGTGAGTGTATTTTTATGGTATAATATTATATTATATATATATAAGTTATATTAATTTAATATGAAGATTTATAGAAACAATATCATAAGGTTTTATTTAAATATAATTATATATAAAATATAATATTAATCATGATAACTATATATATATATATATATATATATATATTTAAATCATAGATATATAAATATATATATATATATATTATATATTATATAAATATAAATATATATATATAATAGTAAATATTAATATATATTTATTAGTGTAAGTCATATATAATATATTTAGTATATTATCACAAAATAATATAATAAATTAATATAAAATATATGAAAAATATATATAGGTAATATACTATATAATTATACTAAAGCATAAAAAATTACTGAGTATTATGTTGCTTAATAAATTAATAAATATCGAAAATTAAATTATTTAATAATGAGATGTTGTTACATATACACAGACTATTACCAGAAATTTTTAAAATAGTATCAAGACATTATATATCTATAAACTCATATGACATATGATATATATACATATATATATATTTATATATATATATATATATATATTATAGTAATATAATAATAATATATATATAAATATATATATAATATACCCTCAATAATATATTATTAGCATATATATTATGAAATTTTAAATTATTATATATAATATATATAATTATAGCATCGAATATCTAGGTATTCTTAAATTATTATAAATAACAATATCTCTAAAGATTGCTATATTAGCATTGGCATTTTCTATCAAGGGGAGACTATTATATATAATATTACAATAATAAAGAAATCATAAATACTTGACTATATAATAAACGTATATAATATGAAATATAATATTATTAATATAATATATTTATAAATATAGTAATATATTATATACTAATGTCTAATTCTTTAAAATATTATTGATAAATAACTATATATATAATTGAGAATATAATATATGAATAATATATACTTGTATCATATATATTAATAAATATATATATATATAAGTATAGTGACTATAAGAAGACAAAACTGCTAATCAAATTAATGACAAGTTTAGGGTTCTCAAAACCTGTGTCCAAATTGAGCATGCAAAGTCGTTCAAAAGACAAGTTTCAAAATAACAATCTCAATTGAGTACTTTTTTGTGAGTAGTAATACTGAAGCATAAAAAACAAGTTACTCTATTTGAATAGTTTGTATGCTCTAATTTTGAAACACAGGTTCGAAACAGCACCCTTAAACTAAAAGTCAGATTAATGTACTAATATTACTTCCGAAAAGCAAGCCTAAATATTATGATATAGTATGAGAGGTAAAGCTATAATAAATCACGCAAACTTAATATTTTAATAAAAATAATTAATTATTAATTATAGAATATATATGATATATATATAGTATATATATATAATAATATAATATATATATAAATATATAATATATATTCTTAAAAACGGATGCTATTTTCACAATCCATAGTAGAATAGCAAACGACAGAACCAAAAGAAAAATTAACTTAATTAGAAGCGAATATAAAACTAGTTATTGATAACAAAAGATGATCACAAATTAAAATATATTTTTTAACTATTTATATTTACTTATTAGAGTTAAGTAAAAAATTAATAGATAAATATAAAAAATAAAAATAAAATATTAAATGACTTATGCGGTACTATTACACTGCAGACCTTTTCCACCGATAGGGGAAGTATAAATATTTCTTCCAATGCAGTGATTGATTCAATTTAAATATCACGGTTCTGTTATAAGATTTAAATATGTATAGTTGACATAAATGATCATTTATGCAATGGTACATCAAGTATGTTTAGGAAGTAATACAAAGAGTCAAAAATAAATTAAAATTTTGACGTAATAATAATATCATGATTAGGAAAATGAGTGATTGAAATATGATTTTTGATATAGAAAAAATTTTCTGTATATAGATATAATAAATAGATATACAATATATATTATACTACTTATTTTATATATATTATATTATATTTTCCAATTATTATAATATTTATATATATATCAATAATATATATATTAATATACTTATATAAATAATAAATAAAAAATACAATATTATTATTATATATAAAACAAATTATATAGGTACTACTTTAAATACATAGGCCTATCTTTAAATTATACATGACTACTTTAAATATATATGACCTATTATTCAATTATTATAGTATATTATAATATATATTAATGATTATATACGTATATACATTATATATTTACTGAGTAATAAGTTTATGTTATATATAGAAGTAGATACGGAAACACCTATATATATATATATATAGTCTAATCACAATTTCAAATATATTCTTCTAATGGTAACTAAAATAATATAATTTTAATAATCATAATATATATATATATATATTATATATATACTATAATATAGATATATAATAAGTTTATTACATTATAATAAATTCTACAGATAGCGATTATAACTGAACAATAATGATTCTTACTATATATATATATTATAGGGGGTATATACATAATATATATATTATAATAACGTAATATATTAATTAAAAAATAAATAAAAAAAAAATAAAAAAAATAAAATAATATAATATATATTATATATATATATTAAAATATATATATAAAATAATATATTATATATATATAATATAATATATATAATATATATATATATATAATATTTGGGGAACGGTTTCATACCTTCTCATTTTAAGACAACCCTTTAAAGTTTTTCGCTGACAACGAAATGGTACATCAATTATTCTCTTCAGCGACAAACCTGAGAACCCATAAAACGCTTCAAATTTGAGTAAATTGACTAGTTTTTCTTTTTGTATAATTAGATATTATATAATATATATATTATTATATATATAATATTATATATAAAATATATATATATTATTTATATATATATATATATATAGATATATATAATATATATATAGTATATCTTTAAATCATATATATATATATATATAATATTATATTCATATTAATATATATAATATTATTATATATAATATATATATATATTATTATATATATATATATCATTATATATATATATAATTATATATTAATAATATAATATATTATAATATTATAACTAAATATATATATATCGTTATATATTATAATTAATATATAAAAATAAATATATTATTATTATTAGACCGTCGTGGCGAGAGGTTAAGTCCCCTCCATAATACGAGAGGACTCTGTTCAAATCCTCTGCGAGCATTGGAGTTTTAAATCATATCTGGGGGCAGGAATAAAACTCGACCTGCAACACGATTGGTGCTCGGTTTGTTGATAGCCGCCCTAAAGTCGATTCCTGTGGTCCTCCCGTAGTACCCTGTCATAGGGGATAAAGCCAGCGTTTTAAGAGTAGTTTATATATATATATATTATATATATATATATAATAATATAATATTATAAAATATAATTATATTATATTAATATATATATTATATTTATTGGTTTCAAAACTCTTTTAATTGATATTGGAATTTTAATTCTGTTCAAGAGTGCTCGCTTATACATGGGTATTGTTTTATTTTTAATTCTGTAGTTACGATACGGGACTGGAAGGTATATCATACGATCTTGATTATTTAGGGGATTATTTTTATTGTAGAATTTCTTTTTCGCTTCTTTTATTGCTTTTCAGATGATGTGAATGGGGTATTGTAAGTTCTGGAAAGTTGAGAAAAGAAAATCAGATTCATTTTGTAGCATCTAGGGAGAGCAAAACCGTATTGCTCTTAAAAAAGTGAAGATAGGGTGCCTATTTTTGGACTCAATATTTGAAAAGAATACCTATGTATATAGTTGTTATGGGATGAGGGTTTTCTGCAAACTGAGAAATTGATGGATGTAGATGTGTTCCAGCTAATTAATGTGTCGAGAAAGGGAAGTGAGTTGTTTTTTGCAAGCTCCAAGGTAAATTGTAGGTTATTGTCAATGGAGTTTATATGTGTCAGAATTAGTTGTGGGTTGATATGATTAGGAACAGCTGTAAATACATCGTCAACATACCTGAACCAATGTATGTTCTGAAGAGAGGGTTGGGAAAGAAATGGTACCTTTCTATTAATTCCATGAAAATGTTGCTGATGATAGGTGAGAGGGGGGACCACATGCTGAGACCATGTTTTTGTTTATAGTATTTGCTGTTGTAATGGAAATAATTGTGCTCTAAAGTGAGTTTGATCAGTTGTTTTAGCAAAGGAAATGAGAAAGAGAGGGTAAAGTTATTGTTTTGCATATGTTGTTCCAGTAAAGAAAGGGCCAGTGGGACTGGGACAGATGTAAATAAGGAAACTGCATCGAAACTAACAAATCGAAATAACTGTGGGTTAATGTTTTGAATTTTATTAATGAAGTCAGCTGTATTTGAAATATGTGAGGTGGAAATGTTGTTAACCAGGGGTTTTAGTTGATCAGCTATCCATTTTGATAATTTATAGGTGATGGTATTTGTGATTGATATAATCGGTCGGAGGGGTATGTTTTGTTTGCGTATTTTTGTGATCCCATAGACCTGTGAGATTTGTGATATGTATGCTTTGGTGGTTTCATATATCTGTGGATATGTTTTGCACAATTGTTTTAGTGTGTTATTAAAACTATTTTAGAAGTTTTTTAAAGGGTCTTTTGTTAGCTAGTGTGGTATGTGTTATTGTCTGCCAATAATGTGTTAACATTCTTAATTTTGCTATGGTAATCACTGTAATTCATGATGACAATGATGTTGCCTTTATCTGATCTTGTAACTACAATTTAATTATTATTAATTAGGGAGTTGAGTGCGGTATATCTGGCTAAAGTAATAGTCTCACTAATCTAATGGTATTGAGGGGGCAACGAAAGCTGGTTTTCTTTTCGAATCTCTTGTCAAAGTTTCTTCTACGCTTTCTTTCTTGCCGAGTCACGCACCTTACTCCCATTCCTGGGAAAGCGAGATAGAATGAAAATAATATATATAAAAATATAATATATGTTATAATACAAATGAAAGTCATAAATCATCAATAAAAATGTAAACCCAATACCTGAAGAAAATATATTATATATTTATATTAGTACCATATATTATATATAATATATATAATATATACGATTATAAGTATATAATATTAGTAATTAAATTTATATTCTATATTTATATATATTATTATATATATATTATATAATATATAATATATACTAATTTATGAATAAAAAGATATATTGCGATTTTATACTATAAATATTAAAAGATATATAAATAATATATTGATCTATAATATTTTAGTATTATATATTTCATAATATAATCTACATATATATATATCCAAATATCTAAAAATATAGTACTATATAATAGGTAGAAAATGTTACAAAATATTCATTTTGGCCAAAATTTCATTAAAGGGTGCCCTTTAAATGTTCAAGTAAAAGAATTTAATTAATATTTATAAATCAAATATTAAATATTATACAATTATTTTAATAGAATAATAATATATTTATAGGGATATAATATTATATTATATATATATATATATATACAATATATTGATATGTAGTACAATATACGTCTAGTTTGTTAGAACCCAAGGTCACTATCGTGTCCCTCTGAAACCCTTACAGGCGTCGCGTTTTGATCTCTATGTAAGCGAAGCGGAACAAAGTGTTTTATGATATATGTTATCTCTTGTAATTTATTAATTATAATTATAAATTTATTTACTTTTAAATTAATTTGTAATAATTATGTTTATTATTAAAATTATTTTATTATTTCTTAATTATTATTTATTATTTATTATTATGTAAACTTACATTAGTAAAATATAATTCATATTAATATATTAATTAATTATTATATTATATATAATTATTAATATATAATTAATTAATTAATATTATTTAGACTTTTATTTAATATATTATTTAGATTTCATTTAGCAATAGGCTTTCTAATGATAATAGTATAATTTTATATTTAGTTATTTTATTTAATTTACTTTTATTTTTATTATAAATTTTATTTTTTTTATTTATTAATTATTATAAAAATTTAGTATTTATTATTTTTATACACTAATATTTATTATTAATTTAAATATCTAATTATTTAAGAATTATATTATTATTATATTATTATTAGTTATTATTTATTATTATTAACCTCCTAATATTTATTATAAAGTTATTACTAGCTGGGGTTTATCAAGTTAGACTTATGTTCTAAGAATCAACGAATTTTTTTAATTGATTTATGGAAATGCGCTAGATCGATGGTGACGTTAAATCCTCTGTCTACTATAACGGGTAAATTGTACTCACTGGTAGCCGTGAACTCCTCGAAAAGGGGCGACTAAGTTCCTGCCCAATACCCATAGTTCTCGTCAAGATGTCCCCGCTTTGGGGAAGCGAAGCTTGAGGTCAGTCGAGCTTGGGTTCTGTCTTCCGACCTGCTTACACGTCGAACTCGGCCTTTTGCGCGGATCGGGGAGTTCGGCCTCAGAGTCAGCATCCGTGTGCTGGAAGTCGGTGCGGTGGCTCGAGTTATTTAAATAGTTGTTTAATAATAGCAAATATTTGTGACTGTCTGTTGATTAATCAAGTGTATGCTTTAGTTGCGAAGTAGTTTATAAGATTATCTTTAGTAAATATAAGATAAATTTGGTTATCGAGACTGCCGTAGTTGAGATTGCTTTCGCAATATTGAGGGTTTCAAGATCGGTAAGCGTGGGTGATCTAGGACCCTCCGCGGACGGGGTCCCAAGAAAACTGGAAACGAAACTGTGGATAGAAGATGGAAGTGGAAAGATTGTCACATCTTGGGAGTCCTGGAGCGGTGGAAGGGGTCATGAGAGGAAGGAGTCGTGGGAGGAGAGGAGTGTTGAGGTTCCCAGCGCAGGGGAGTTCATGGAAGTAGCAACAGGTGGGGGCATCCCGATGCTTTGGGCAAGCGATCGCCGGTGCGTGTCGTGTGTCGTCTGCGAGTTCAGGAAAAGATGAGTTGTGTACGTAATTGCAAGTACAGAGGGATTCGGGGGTGGTCTTGCAGTATATGGGTATAGTCAGAACCGCGTAGGATCCGATTAGAGGGTTTTTAATTGTAGGTTGCGTTACCTAGTTGAAGTTCTTAGGGAGCCCCCGCCAGCTAGCTAAGGTGGAGGTCCCTGAAAGAAATGTCATAGAGTGCACTTCGCATTAATATTTGAGAAGATATAATAGAGCGATGTATAGAAGGGGAAGTAGGTAAGGTGAGGCAGGTATGATAAAAATGAGGAGTGTTATAGGTATAAAGGTTGGACAGTGATGAAGGAGGAAGATATTGGAGACAAATAAAGAGAAGAGGGACTCTGAGAGAAGGAGACAGAGGTTGTGCTACCCTTAGAAGAATAATTTTACTCAGGAGGTTCACGAACCAAAAGTGCATGGCACCTAGAGTGCGGTTGCTGAGCTCAGTTAATGATGAGAAAAGAAAACATGCGAAATATAGAACTATATTTATATATACGCGACGCTTTTTCGGTCTTGTAATGATAACTTGTCTGTGTATTTATATTATGGTTATATATTCAAAGACAGGATTTAATTTTTAATTCGATCGTTTCAGCAAGTGTTTTATGTATTTTTTAATTTTGACTTTTTTAAGTTTATTTTTATTAAAAATATATAATTAATCACTAATGCAACTAAAATTTAATTAGTCTTTTCAGATATCTATTGAACGTTCTAGTAAATTAAATGGTGTGGCGTTGTTAAATCTACATACTGGCTTTATATAATGCAGAGTAATCAAGCAATCGAGAATCAGACCACACAAAATTCACCCTCCCCTCTAGCCTCTCCGCATGGTGGTCTATATACATGCTATTAAGATTCCATGAAATGCTAGTTTGGATCTATTTAATATGTCAACAGTCCAATTTTTACTAAATAACGTGTGTGATTGGTTGTTACAGCTACCCTGTAAGGCAGTAGAATAATCAAGTAAAGTCAGTAATAATCAAACCACTTCACTCGATACCCTCCCACCGCTCCCGTCCAAAATTCTGTATTGCATTCAACAAATAATGAATCGATATTGTTCTATCTAAAATGATATTGAGTAATGTTTACGATATATAGGGTATATGCTACCTAGAAGGCATAAATTAGTAAAATTATTTTGCTTTTTACTAAACATAGTAAGTATTTATAATAATAGAAGTGGACCACCCACTAACACAATCCTCAAACACATAGTCCATAAATCATTGATCTATTATGATCAAGTATATTTTTTTACATAAAATATATGTTTTACATACCCTAAAGCAGTAATTCATAATAATAAACCACCCAATCTACCTTCACACCCATCCAGATCTATTGTATTTCCAATTGATCTAAAATGAATCTATTTAGATAATTCAAGAATTTATTTTAACTAATTAAAAATGTTATTAATGTTTTTATACAACCTTTACTAAATAAAATCTAAGTAAAGGCATGCCTATTACCCCCCACCCACCCTACCCTTCCCACACATGATCTATTGATCTCTATAAATCAGTAAAATCAGTAAATCAAATCTAACACCCCACCCTCCCTCTTTAAATGTATGTAATATATACATATTGATAATTTATTTGTCGCATTTCCGAGTATCATTTCGGAAAATACTAGAGCCTAAAAAATAAACAAGTTGTTAACTTTAAATATACTTAAAAACCAACGAATATAGGCGAGGCCTATAACAAAGTTTTTCGCATAATAAAGCTAGACATAGTAAAATAACCTGATATCTAAGAATATTAAAAAATGTACATACGAGACACCTATACACACCTAAGCCCGTAATAAACTACTAACATTAACAAGCTCCAATTTAACAACAATGATAAAGTGAAGTAAACACAGCGTATCAAAACGTATAACTTAATTCACACTTTTATTTTCAAGCATATCCTATCAAACATATACTAAATGTTCATAATATACATTAATAACCTGGTTAATATAACTAAAAAATAAATCATCATATTCTATGTGCTAATTATCATTAACTTCCGACGAATATATTGCTTAATATCGTATAACAAAGTTTATTTACATTAAATATTAAAGTATACTTAACAAATATGACTTGACCTCAATAGCAAATATTACTCCCTCCTACCTCAAAGCTATACATGAATAAACCAGAAACCAATAATTGCAACAACAGGGTAAACAAAAATGTTATCCAAACATAACATAAAAAAACTTCTTTATACACTAAATATAATCATATCCAATAAATGAAAATCATAAAAATAATAATACCTAAATTAACAATATTAGAGTCACACAGTAATAGTTTACTGATTTAAGGAAAAATAATCAATAAATCAGTAATAAGTAACATGATTAATGTTTAATCATATAAGCCCCCCACTGAACATCTTTAATTACTGAGTCGCCCAACCCACCCTTCCATAATGACTCCAAATTAGAGAAGAGAACTATTAAATCTATTGGAATTAAGCAATAATAGTCAATTTTTGATATAATTTGGGGAAAATATATACAACCATAAAAATAGTTAAATCAATTTTGATATACAAATACTTAGACTACATACCAATATATGCTAGAGAAAGTAAACAAAGTTTTAAATCAAATCAATAAAGGCAAAAATCAATTATAAACTTAATTAACCCTATGCCCTTTCCACCGACCTAAACACAGGACAGCAATGAAAAACGACCCCCTTTTCGCTTGCGGCTGTAAGCATATTCTCCAGATACATATTTGTTATCACCAAGTTTCAACACTAGACGATAGTTCTCGACAGAAGTTGGTATCTCCCCACATCTATCTGAAAACAATTAATCGAGTTATGAATAGAAAGATTGACATTCGACTAAGAGTGAAACGCTAGACGTAAACTTTGTATAAAAAATGGAAAAAGGTAACAACACCTACAATGGCCAATTATATAGCCTCCATCTCGTGTAAGCACGCCGAAGGAATTTGGCTAATGTACGAAAATGGTAGGATAGGCCCTGATAGTGTAAACACGAGTTTATTTCCGTTGAAGTATGAAATGATCGATGGGTTAATTTTATGAGCTTTTTGGACCTCACACGCAATTGTTGCTAATGTTCACGTTTATGCAGTCAATAAATAAGTTCAAAAATGAATTGTAATTGATATCAAAGACACTTGATATGATGAAATGTAGTATAAAATTCATATCAGATCAATGATCGGGTACTTTGTATATTAATTTTTGACAACTGTGTTAATTGGAAGTTATTGTTAGATAAATATCTATAGCTTTAGCTGCTAAACGATGAAAAAGAAGTGATATAGAAACTAGCTAGGGTAGAGGTTTGATGTTTTCTGCCTGTGCCAATGTTATTGTAGTAAAAGTGTTGAAGAGATTATTAACATTAGCCCCAAAATGTTAAATGTCTTAATGCGTAGTCCAAAACTTTAATACTATGAGTTTTCCTCCATTGTAAGTGTTAAGATATGTTCATTTAGGTTAAATGTTTAAATTCTTGCTACAGTGTTGTTAAATATACTATATCATAATGTGAAGTTAAAAACTGAATTTTGTGAGAGTTAAAAAATGGAACTTATAATTTCATAAAGAAATTACAGAGTGTGTAATACTAGTATGTTGTGATTAGAACGTGGGCTTGAAAAGAGTTCTAAAGTAATATTTTTTGCTGGTAATGTTAGGTTCATCAATTCCAAGATTAATTTATTGTCTAAATGATTATGTAATTCATATATATCAAAATGACAAGTATAGATTGATGAATATGAGGTGCATTTTGGTGAAGTTAAGTATCAATTCATAGTTCAAGATGCGGGGTATCTTTGATAGTGCTGTCACTTTGTTAAGAATTTATTAGAATCATACTGCTTAGCCTTGTTGCTGATAATTGGAAAAGTAGGATAACATTTGATTTTGTATTCCCTGCTCTAAAAACTTACTTTTTACCTTTATGATAGGAATGAACTTTAGTATTAATGTTAGCAGTTATAAACATACGTGGATGTTAATGTAAGGTCATTAGTAACGTAGAAAGTATAAATCGTAGACATGTTTGAATGTTATATTAAATTATAAAGATTGAAATTTTGTACCTAGCAAATAGTCAACTTAGGTCTGTATGATAAATAGGTGTGGTAGTGATAAATGCTTTTGATTAAAATATTATCTGATGTATATTAAATAAATAAAGAGATAACAAAGATAGGTGACAGATAGATTGAAAAAATGTGTATATAGGAAGGATGGTTCTGTTATTAGTTGTTAGTATTTTTTACTGCTTATTAAGTTTATTTATAGAAACAATTGTTAATGTGGCTGATTTTTATCCGTGCATCTTGGAATTTTGATAAATCTATCCTATATGTTATATTAAGACTATAGTTCAGTATATGATAGCTAGCTTACCAGCACGTCGGCCGACCTTAATACGTAGCAATATTTATATAATTATTCATAAAACTTATTTTATGTTATTTACCTAAAAGAAGACTCGAAAATGACTTGAACTCAAAGTAGTTTAAACAACATCGAATCTAGGAAATAGGGTGGGAGGGGAAGGTGGCACAGGGCTGTGTGAATTGTATTATCTCGATTAGAATGATTAATTAGCTAAGTGTTATAAAATTATACAGTAAAACGTAATACATTTTACTAGTGATAAAATTTTAAATGAAAAAACTTAATTTTATGTTAGTTGATAAAACTTTGTATGTGCGTTTATCCGTTATGTAATATGATAGTTAGGTAAGGTTAGATGAATTGTAAATATAACTATTATTAATGTAAAAACTGGTCACGATTGCATCTTCCTTAAGTAAATTTTATGAAATTTATTTAAACACCCATTATAAAATTTATTTGCTCGTAAATTTCAATAGTGAGAGTAACCAGGAATTAAATAGTTAAAAATAAATTACGTTTTGTACGACTTTGTTACTTACTTACTGTTACATATGGAACTTGTTAATAGTTAGTATATTTTCGGCGTGAGGGTTATGGAAAATTGTTACGTTGCATATTAATATATTTATAAGTACATCTCATGCTTATGAGTCACCTTATTTAATACAATACATTTAATATATATTAACTCGAATAAATTAATAGAAATTATTTTAATCATACTTTTATTTATCAGAATGAGACTCCGAATGTGACCTTGAATAACAATGACCATAGAAATCAATAGATCATAGAAGGTGGGAGGAGTTAGGGGAGGCTGAATGGTTTTGATTTAACTGATTATACTGATTTACACTGCTTAGGGTCCATAAACCTATACACTTACTATTAATATTTTATTTCAAAAGATAACATTTTTTTGTTATGTTTGGAATAAAAAATGTTATGTTTGCAATTATCCGTTGGAAAATACTGATTAAGTAGGTAGGTTATGAGAATTTTTCTAAATCATACTATTAATTGGAGAACGTGTAACCTTAGCCATAGTCACTGTAATGAAAAATATAGAAAAGGTATCTAAATAGATTGTTAATTTACCGATGTTAATGTAAAACGTATAACATTGTGAGTTAGAGATACGCCTTACAAGTGGAAAAGTTACTTTATTTTTGTAATGCTAAGTTAGTTACGTACTGTTTGTATAGTATGAGAACTTTGTTTAATGTAAAGTTTAATATCCGTTCTAAGGGTTATGGATTTTCGTTTAAGTGCCTTATATTCGTAGTTCACGATTAAGCACTATGTAGCTTAAAAAATGTGAAAAGCTTGTTACGATAGCCATATATTTCGTTACAATATGAAATTAGACAAGATATGATAAATTTTTTTGAGTAAATAAATTACCTGCTAATGTGAAAATTACATGAATGGTCAGATATAAATGTCTCGACAAAGTGAAGTGAGTGAGGCTACTGTTTGCATGCTATTGTATACTTTACTAGTTGTTAAGTGAAACTTGTTTGTAATCACATTTATCAAGTGCCATTAAGGTGTGATAGGTGGCGTTGTACCATGATATTAATTTCTATAACGTAAGATGTGTAACTAGTTCTACTTTATTAATTGAAAACTATTGTTACGTAGCATATTTTTCTTATGGTCAGTGTAATAAAACTCTTGATTTTATCGCTATGTTTATACAAAATGAAACTCGAAATGTGACATGAAACAATAGTCTAAATGACCAACGAAGGGGTTGTGAGTGGTACTGTTAGGGGATTATTTTTACCGATTTACTGATTACAGTTAAAGGAATGTAAAACATAACAATTTTAGTAAAAAAAAAATATGAACTTGAATCAACAGAATCAATAGCAAGACATGGAATACGAAGGTGCCCAAGAAAGTATTATGACTTTTAAAATTTTCCTGTCAGTTGCTAATTATACAGATACGTGAAACAAAACAATTATTTTAGTAAAAAAGTAGACTTGAATCAATAGATCAATAGATCAATAATTCAATGGATAGGTGGGAGTGGTAAGTGGATGGTTGCATTACGTGATTAACTGAGATTATCAATGATATTTACTTGCTAAATTAGGGTATGTTAAAAACATAAACAAAATCTTCGGTACTTTATGAATTTAAGCAGCTAAAGATGAATAAAAATAAAAAAAACAATAATAGAAAAGTGTTTTGAATTTACTGATATTAACTGTGACTCTCAACTTTAATTCGGAAAAAGTAACTGAAAAAAATAAAATAATGAATGAATTGACATGTGTGGGTGGGACCTGTGGGGTGGTTGGTTTGATTTACTGATTTACTGCTTTAGATTGTGTAAAAATGCAAATTTTTTAAGTTATAGCATAAAAAGAATAAAAATTTTAGTAAAAACAAAATGTTTTAAGCAAATAAAATAAATTAAAAAAATATATAAAATAAAAATTTGAAAATAAATTAAAAATTTAAATTAAAAAAAAAATTAA
>JABUQX010025702.1:2500-5000 GCA_015478945.1 Trachelipus rathkii
GAAATATTTTATTGAAAATACGGCTAATTTGTCTTTAAGATTAATAACTTATATAAATCTATAAGTAAAATAGAATTAATACGCCCTTAAAAATAATAAATAAAACTAAAAAGGAGAAAAATGTTAACCCAAATAAAGAAAATGAGAAAAAAAATGTCCTCGAAGTGCATATCAAGGAAAGCTTTTGAGCGGTCCAGGCTTCCAGCATTCATTTATACGACCGAAGGTTTGCCAATATTGCAAAATTTTGTTAATATGTTTAGTAAAAAGAAATACTCTCTTGAAAAATTCTTTCGTTTCTTTTATTCTCTCTCTCTCTCTCTCTCTCTCTCTCTCTCTCTCTCTCTCTCTCTCTCTCTCTCTCTCTCTCTCTCTCTCTCTCTCTCTCTCTCTCTCTCTCTCTGCAAAAGAAATACAATAAAAATCTTCATGCCGATATTGCATAGTCGTGTGCGAAAAAAGAATCTCAGAAAATGACAGATCGCTAAAGGCATGGACCTGCCAATGGGCGACAAGTGAAAAATGGGGCGCACTTAAAAGCCATAGAAGGGACTCGCAGGAGGTAACATGGGGGCCATTTTTACGAGCCACCCTTCAAGTAATATTCGATTTCCGTCAACGGCGGCCCTCGACGCATGGGCCGCGCCTTCAATTAATAAAAAACAGACGAACAGTGAGAGAAATCCCATTTCGGAGCGATTGGAGCCCTGCGATCTTGGCGGGAGACCTTCTTAGACGAGAGAGAGCTTTTTCGCTTGCAGAAGAAAACCAGGGAGAGAGAGAGAGAGAGAGAGAGAGAGAAGAGAGAGAGAGAGAGAGGACAAACCTTAGAAAAGGAAGGATACAAAGAATAAAAATAATGTTTTTTTTTCTTTAATATTTATATATAAGCAAATAGAAACATTTGCTATTAAGACGTAAAATCGTGGAAAATCATCCGTGTCAAAGATCCATAAACAAATGGAATTACTTTATAGAAATTTTTAATATATTTCTTTCACATACTCTTTTATATATATATATATATATATATATATATATATATATATATATATATATATATATATATATATATATATATATATATATATATATATATATATATATAACATATATATATCTTATATATATATATATATCTATATATAATATATATATATATATATATATGTATATAACATATATATATATATAATATAATATATATATATATGTATATAACTCTTATATATACTAATATATATATATCATATATCGTATGAATAAATCATATTAAAATCAATCATTTATATTTATATATTAATAAACAGACGATCAATCTACATGCGTACTCAAATGAATTATTTAAATAAAAATAAATAAAAATAACTCTTCAAATGTAATAAGGACTGAACTGAAAAATCTCTCATCAATCAAAAATTAGCATTTAACTAAATTGACAATTACATTACAAGGCGTTTCGTTGAATGCTCCAATGCTTCCTTAGGTTTTATAAAAACCTATTTTTAAATCTTCTCTTTATGCAAAATAGATCGTTATAATGACCGAGATGAATTAAAATCAATCATTTTTTAAAACATTTTATGACGGTGTCGTGCTTGCAATTTATTCATCTATCTATTTTGTGCATATTATCTATCTTTTTTTTATGTATTGTTATTATTATTGTATTGTATTATATTATCGGCTTCCTTGTTTTTAATGTGCTTTTGGCAGATTTATATTCAAATTTGACGTTTAAGTAAGACAGGTGTTAAAAACAAAGGTGGAATCGTTGTTGAAATTATGAGGATGATGGTAATAATAATAATAATAATAATAATAATAATAATAATAATAATAATAATAATAATAATAATAATAATAATAATAATAATAATAATAATAATAATAATAATAATAATAATAATAATAATAATAATAATAATAATAGCGCAAATAATATTAGTATTAATAATAATAATAATAATAATAATAATAATAATAATAATAATAATAATAATAATAATAATAATAATAATAATAATAATAATAATAATAATAATAATAATGATAATAAAAATAATAGTTAAAAATTATCATAAAAATTATAATAATATTAATAATAATAATAATAATAATATGATAGTAATAATAGCATTAGTAATAAAAATAATTGTAATAACAATAATAATAATTATACCATTATAATTACATCTAATAATAATAATAATAATAATAATAATAATAATAATAATAATAATAATAATAAAAATACTTAATTACAACTTACAACCGCTCCCAGGAAGGTCAAGACCACTGTCAGCGGGACGCCCGCGCTTTTCTTCATCTTCCTCTTCTCTCAGCTCTCGCATCAGACGGCATTCCATGTCTTCTCAATGAGTCCTCCACCGAGCTCTCCCATCTCTTCCTAGGTCTTCCTCTTGGTCTCGTTCCCTCCGGTCTCCACTCCCATCTCTTCTTGGCCACTCTTCCCTCTTGCATCCTCTCCAGGTGTCCC
>JABUQX010025702.1:15000-30000 GCA_015478945.1 Trachelipus rathkii
TCCATCTTCCTCTATCCTCCAGGACTCCCTCTTCTCTCAGCTCCGCACCGAGCTTTCCCATCTCTTCCTAGGTCTTCCTCTTGGTCTTGTTACCTACTGTCTCCACTCCCATCTCCTCTTGGCCACTCTCTCCTCCTGCATCCTCTCCAGGTGTCCCCACCACCTCAATCTGGCTGCATCCATCTTATTTAATATAGCCTTCACTCCAACCTCCTCCCTTATTCTTTCGTTTCTTTGTCTGACTCTTCTAGTATTTCCCGCTGTCACCCTCAAAACGTACACCTTTGCCGACTGTATTCTACTATCCTCTCTTGTGGTCGTACTTCATGTCTCTGCCCATATAGTAGAATCGGTGTTAACATCTCGTCGAATATCACCCTTTTCACCTCCATACTCATTTCTTTATCTTTCAGTATGGGGTACACTGCTCTTACAGCTTCCCATACTGAGCTATCCTACTTGTTATTCATTCACATTTAACAGTTCTCTGAAGTATTCCGTTTATCTCCTGTTTGTCTGTTGATCTCACCAAAAATTCACCTTGCTTATCCTTGATATTGCACACTTTCCTCTTTGATCCTCTATACGTTTTTGTCAGTCTAAAAATCCTCTTCCTTTTTGCCCTCACATCTTCCATAATTTCTTCCCCCTCTCTCTTTGCTGCCTTTTCTTTTACTCTTCTTTTCACTCTCTCTGTTTCATTTCTTACCTCCATATACTGAGCCCTTGTCTGTGTAGTTCTATTTTTCAACCACCTTCTCATCAATACTGTTTTCCTCTTTATTGCCTCCTTCACTTCTTCAGTCCACCGCCTCTTGTGTCTTTTCCTCGTTCCTCCTACCCATCCTTTACCCAGGGTCTCCTCTGCTGCCCTTTTTACTTTTTCTTGTATCTCCCCCTATCTCTCCGACTCCTTCTAATTGTTCTAGGTCCTCGCTTATTTTTTCAATATATTCCCTTTTCCTGTCACGCTCCTTCAGTGACTCCACTTTAATCACATTTCTCTTTTCTTTATTCTGCAACTTTTCTGTCTTCACCTCCAGGTCCGTCACCAACAATCTATGATCCGAATCCATTGTTACTCCAGGTATCACTTTCACATTCCTTATTAGCCTACTATCAGACGATATTATATAGTCTATAATAGATCTCTGATCGAATTCTCCTGTGATATTGTTCCATCTATATCTTGTGAACCTATGTGAGTCCCTCTGTTGGAAAAAACCATTCATGATCTTCATTCCCTTCCTTAAACAGAAATCTATCAACATCTCTCCTTCAATATTCCTTATCTTCTCTCCATACTGTCCCACCTATTCTCTCCACCTCGTCTCTTCTCCTCCCCACTCTTCCATTGAAATTTCCAATCAGTAACAATACATTCTCCCCTCTTTCTTCCGTACTCCACCGTTTCCTCCAACATTTCTCTTGAACTGTTTCTTTCATCTTCAGCTATTATCCTCGAATACTTATTAGAGGTGGTATCTCTTTCTCTTAGTTTTAAAAATTTGCTCTTTACAAGTCTTTCATATGACTTCTATGGTCTGTTTGAATGGTGACATCTTCATCCTACTAGGGGCTCCTCCAGGTGCTTCTTGATTCATCCTCTACTCCTTTATATATTGGCCTACATATCTTCCTCCCATATCTCTTACTCTCTCTCTAATTCGCATCTCCGCTATTCCCATCACACCGTCTCCTCTCTTCAATCAGATCTCCTCCTCCTTTCCACTATACGTTGCTATATTAAGCGCCGCGCATCTAATTTTAAAAAGGTGTTCAAGTTTCTGGTTCAAAATCATATCCGAAAGGTGTTACCTGAATGTCTGTCTACATCCGAGGCTGATCCACGCGCTTTACCAATCAATCATTTCAATTCGGGCAGTAGGCTTGCTAGCCTGTCCCTACTAATATAGGTTCCGTAGTCAGACCAGGGTGCACGGCGAGGTTAGGTTTGGATTTGAACCCATATATATATATATATATATATATATATATATATATATATATATATATATATATATATATATATATATATATATATATATATGCTATATATATATATATATATATATATATATATAGGGTGTCGGGTGTCCCAGAAGTCGCGCACCATACAGGTTTTCGAAAAAATATATTGACACAATTTATTTTCTGCTTTCCGGTCAGATTATGGCTGGCTTTAAGCAGAAGAAAGGTTCAATTTGTGTTTTCATGTTTGGTAGAACCAAAAGGGGGGATACACACCACGCTCAGTACCACAGTGAATTTAACCTCAGCCACCTGAGAGACAATCATAAAAAACCATACTACTGTCTGTCGTTTTAATCAAACGCTTCCAAGAAACTGGCTCAGTTGTTGACCGAGATGTGGGCGACAAACTGATGAAGAAACTATGGTTTTGGCGACATTTGTGGAAGTCCTGTAAATCAGTCAAACGAATAAGCCAGGAGGTAAACATTAGCAAATTATCAGTGCATCAGTATTCTCATGACGTACAAATTTCATCAAATTTTTAAAAGGGGTATATCTTGTGCAAGCTCGCATGGTGATGACACATAGCAGGATGGAATTTTGTGAATGGATGCGCCTACCATCTCGATTCATCAATATTTTCCATGAAGTAACCAGCCCACACTATTGTTGGCCAGGTGAGACAGGCACAATGGGTTTTTGGTCAGATAACAATCGTTGGTTGAGGATGGACACCATCCTCCACAACCGAAAGGATCATGGTGTTGGCTGAAATCTGGGTGGAGAAATCCGTTGGCCATCTTCAATGATAATGTCACCCATAATAAACCTATTTATAGAATTCCTGCAGACCTTCTTGCCTGATACCTTGGGGATGTTCCCATATGGTCGACAGAAAGAACTTTTTATCAGCAGGATGGAGCTCAGCACAATTTGCAGCTTATGCGTCACCACTTGGACCAGACCTTTCTAACAGATATAGGATTGGACGGAGAGGGCCCGTGGAGTGGCCATTCCGATCTAGATGTACCCGCCAGCTTCTTCCCTTTGGGGATGATTTAAGGGATGCAATAACAACTAAATGGCAAACGATCACCCCTGAATCCCTCAGGAGTGAAGACAGTTTTGTGAATAGAATAGGTGCATGTTTTAAAGCAAAGGGGTGCTCATTTGAACAATGTTATGATTAAATAAAAATTATTATCATACTAATATCAACATTTTCAGAAAACTTACTCTATGGTGCTCGACTTCTTGGACACCCTATATATATATATATATATATATATATAACATATATATATATATATATATATATCTTATATAAAAACCTGCTATATATATATATATATATTACAGATGTCTGCCACCACTCACCGGCAGGCTAATCAAGGAAGGGTGTTGTGTGTGTGTATTATTATTGTGTGTGTATTATTATTATTATTATTACATTATTATTATTATTATTATTATTATTATTATTATTATTATTATTATTATTATTATTATTATTATTATTCTTATTATTAGTATTATTATTATTATTATTATTATTATTATTATTATTAATGTGTGTGTGTATTATTAATGTCTTATTAATATATTATATGTATGTATTATTAATGTGTATTATATAATATTATCCACTATCTTACCATCACAATTACCACCATTAACAACTCTTGTTACTCAAATACATGTAATATGCTTAATCCTTATCACTATCAATGGTTGGGCTCATTAGATAAAAGAAGCTTTCTTAAATTGCTTACCAGCTTTTATCGGTATATATTCAATATCACTTGCTTCGTCAAAAATATTGGGTTGAATACTGATTTAAATCATCAATATCCGAATCTCTGAACTTTTACCTATATAACTCAAATTACTACTTGAAAATTTTCCTGTTATTTTTCTCTCTGTCTTATGCTTTGAGAGAGGGTTTCCTCGTCCTTAATCACAGGTTTGATTCAATTTTAATTTAAATTTTCTTTTCATAAAATCTACAGTTTGCGTATGTTTATTATAACAGAGTTTCCACGTAATTTTAAGAGGTTCATCCATTGTTCTTATCAACAGCCATATGTCAGGGCAGACCGCTTGCCGTGCTTCCATGGAGAATGATAGAGGTGCCATATAGTTTCTCATAGCTAGGAAATATTATAATATATATATATAACATAACTATATATATATATATATATATATAATAATATATAACTATATATATATATATATGTAATATATATATATATATATATATATATATATATATATATATATATATATATATATATATATATATATATATATATATATATATATATATATATATATATATATAACAATAATAATATGTATATATATATATATATATATATATATATATATATATATAAATATATATATATATATATATATATATATATAATATTGATATGTAATATATATATATATATATATATATATATATATATATATATATATATATATATATATATAATATAGTATTATATATCCCAACCTACCCTCTGTATAATTCACACTTTCTTAAATTTAAACTTTATTGTTATAACATAACATAAAAACTATTTCCTCAGCATACTTTATATATTTAAAAAATATTAACAAATATTTAAATTTTTCTCACTCTTTCGCTGCTTCCAGCACGGCCTCTTCATGTGAGCTTAAAACAAAACGAAGACTTCTACGTTGATGTGACTCCAAAGATGATCTGTTTATTGACTGGATGGTTGTTGTTTATTAGTTGTTTATTTTGTTGTTTATTTATTTATTTGAAACCAAATAAATTTAGAAATGCCACAATAAACAATGCGTATATAAGATCTCATGTCATGACTGTGCAAGCATATATATAGGTGCTGGGTTTGGATTTAAATAGACGTAAAAGCCAGCACAAACACGATTTAATTTCCACGAAATAAATTCAGCTCTTACCCATCATAGGAGAAGTTTAAACCATAAAATAAATATCGACACATGGAACCTGTGAATTTTTGTAATCAGAACATATAAAATAAAGGAACCTAATTGAATTCCTATTTCATAAGAATAGTAAGTATATTAAACAAAATGGCAGGATGAAGTAAATATGGATGTAGCACAGAATTTAATATTGAGGGATACAAGATTTTACAAAAGATCGACATACAACTAAATAATACAAAACTCCAGTCAATAAACATATCATCTTTGGAGTCACATCAACGTAGAAGTCTTCGTTTTGTTTTAAGCTCACCTGAAGAGGCCGTGCTGGAAGCCGGCGAAAGCTAGTGAGAAAAATTAAAATATTTGTTAATTTTTTTAAATAATATAAATATGTGTGTGATAGTTTTTGTTATGTTAATAACTAATAAAGTTTTAATTTTAAGAAAGTGTGTAATTATACAAGGTCATTTATGTGGAAAATAAATATATGCAATTGTGTTAAAATTCTATTATTAGTGCAAAAAAAACCAAATATATATATATATATAATATATATAATATATTATATATATATATAATATATATATATTATATATATATATATATATATATATATATATTAGGGTGGTCACAAGAGATCGATGTCCGAATTTCTTTGACGGGAAATCCTAAAAAGTTGCCAATTGGCGTAAAAATGAGATTGTCAAAGTTACAGCTCGATCGAATAACGTTGACACCTGCCTCATCTGTCTAAATTATTACAAAACCGCTATTTTCTTTAAAAAAAAAAAAATAGAACGGTTTATCCCAGAAAAGTGTTTTCTTTTAGTTTTGAAGAGAATGTTCCTGGCTTTGATTTTCCATTCCCACAACTTGTTTGACAAACATACAGATCGGAAGGTAATTTACTTTTTCGAGGACCTGACCCGGAAAATCGACTTTTTCAGATTTTTTTTTTTTTTTTAATTCGCTATTAGCGTGACAAGGTTAAATTTTAATCATGCTTTTGTTGTTCGTTAAATTCTTTGCATTCAAACACATCAAAGCAATTTTTCAATTTAAATATTTTAAATGTATATACAGTATTTTTAAATATTGTATTTATCGTTTTCCAGAGCTGTAAGTAATAATTGATTCAGAACCTTTGACTTCCTCCTCTACAGTTACAGGTGGTGTAAGTCGAGGCAGAAAGACAAGAATTTTCTGATTGGATAAATGTCCCATCAAATTGCTGGCAGTAAGTTGCCTTCCAATGTTCATGTTTTACGCTGTTTGTTTTACAATAAACGTAAAGTTAAACTAGGAACCAGAGATGCTACAAGGCTCCCAATCAAGGAAGTACTTTTATGGGAGAAAGCTAATATATGTACCAAACATTTGAAAGATTGTATTGCGAAGGTTGAAAAATTTCACGAGGGGTGGAGAAAACTGCAAAAAAATAAAAAAAAAATGCAAAGAGAAGCGTACGTCAACCTCAAAGTAAGAAAGCGAAAGCTTTTATTTAAGTCAAGCCTTGATGACCTGTTTGATAATGCACACCAAGACGCACTGAAGAACACAAATGAAGAAGACAGAGTTTTTGCTCCAAACAAAATGGACGTACTGGCTGCATGGAAGGAGTTGATGTACAATTCCTATAAGCAGGAGAGAAAAGAGCACAGAGGAAAGCAGCCGAGACGGTCAAACAGAAAAAATCAAACTCAAACCTGTAGGTAAGCCTAGATTGTAGTTAAAATATAGTATTTAGTACCTATCTGGATCTATTTTGTTGAACCTATCTAGCACCTTGGTATATTTGTACGTAGATAAAAATATTTGTTGCTCTTAACTTACTGTTTTCTTTTGTGTTTTTAATCGTTTCTTTCCGTCGTTTTCTAGATGACGAAGATGCAGGAATGGAATTTGTAAGCACAATCAGTGCTTCAGAGAAGAGGAATCACATAGAAATCAGGACATAGAAGAAAAGGATCATGAGATGTTTCAGGACACAGGAATCAATGCATCACGACCAAAGAAAAGAAAGTAATGTAGAGGAAGTAAAGAAATTAACAGAGATGTCAGTATTGTTTGATAGATGCAATATTTCGGATAGAGATGCGGTTAGAATTGTTTCTGGCTTCACAGTGAGTGAGTGAGTCTATTTTATTAGATTATTTTTTATATGGATGTATATTGAAAAGAGATGATTCTTTATGTATAAAAAAAGAAAAAGGAAAAAAAATTGAGAAGTTTAGTGGAAAAATAGGTTGAAAATCAATGTTAGTTGAAAATAGAGAATTTTAGAAATCTACACACCGATATATTTGTGTATTTTACAAGTGTTTGCAGTTATTGATAAGGACTTCATTTCATTAATAATAAGAAGAAGCAGCCTTGATTGAAGTTCCTACATATTAAAAATAATGTGAGATGTACTCAGGCCAAAAGTTGTTTTTTCTGAAGTGGAAAAATCTTAGAGAAAGTAGAAAAAGAATAGAATAGTAAAGAATAAAACAGAACCTAATAATGTCATGTTAGTCTTGAGTCATGAGAGGAACTTATTATGATATATATATAATTATTTGAAAAAAAAGATACTTTATACTTGCATGTCGCCACCATTACTTTAGAAGATATTGGAAGGTCAGTTTTCTGATTGGCCAAACTACTTGACATTTTCAAAGATTTTTCAGACAGTTTGGTGGTTCAACAATTGACCAAAAAAAAACCCCTAAAATTGATAATACTTGACTCATTGAGAACTATAAAACAGGCTTCAATTTAATAAGTAACCACATAAAACTATTGATCTGCGAAGCGAGAATTATCTAGTTTTCTCGTGCAAAGTAATTAAAAAACCACGCCATCATCCAGACAAGATTATATAGAATTTTTTCAGCTGGGTTTGATATTTTTAGCTCATGTTGCTGCAGAAAACATTTTTTTTCAGAGCGCCAGGTGGATGTCGAACACGCGCCCATAATTTCTTTCCTAAAACTTTTCCGTTTTCAGGGATCAATTTTCTTTGATATGGTCTCAGAGAACACATAAAAATATGGCATTGCGAGTAGAGTTTTGTTTATTCATAATTAATGTTTGTCAAAGTTTGGTTTAACGTTCCTAAAGCTACAACGACACAGCCGAGAGGGCTGTAAAATTACTGCAAGACTACAATGCGACAGAACATAACACAAAGTGATGAATAGGCACGCCACTGCTAGTACAAAATGTCTCTCCTCGCTCAAAGTATTCAGTAGTAGCTGAACGTCGAAAACTATTCCCAGACCCATTGAAATCTACCCTCCAAAAAAACTACCACCTACTTAATTTTAGTGACTGAACCTGAGAAATCTACCTAGCAATTCAACCTACCTAATTATTATTAATTTAAATATAAATTTATAATTAATATTTAATTTAGACATAAAACCTACACTGATATTACTGCTTGCTATTTCTGAAAATTGTATTGGTAATAAGTTTACTATTTTAAATTCAATATGGTTTGATTGTAATAAATAAGTGGTTCGTATGTCAATATTTTCTTTCTTCTAGCCACCAAAAACCCTCTATCCCCCTTCTATATCTAATAGCTAACAAGAAACTCCTTCCTTTCACCTACCTGAGTTTAAAATCTATTTTGTTTTTAAAAAAAGTATCTTATTTGAACTCTTTAATGATTAACTCAAAAATAGTAGGAAAACATAAAGGAAAAAAAATAAAATATATTTCTATCCCCATTACCTCACTCTTAAAGCGATTTTTTTTTCCTTTCCTTTTTTTTATTTTTTTTCTATTTTTTTCTTTTCCTTCTTTTTGACGAAAGTGAACTTAATGGTCCAGGATTCTCGCCGAAACCAGCATACCGATTCTCGACACAAAGCCGCTGCAAAGATGTCTTCTTGATCTGTACTTATCTCTAAACAAATTGTAGGTACGTGAATAATTGAAGCCAGAAACAATCTCTTCAAAACTAAAAAACACGTCCCTAGGATAAACCGTTCTAATTTAAAGCTAAACCATGAGTTTTTTTTTTCTTTAGAGAAAATAGATGTTTTTTTTAAATATTTTATGGGCTTTATATAAGGCCTTAATGTTATCCGATCGAGCTGAAAAATTTGGCATTTCTCCTTTTTTATACAAGTAGGTTTGTTCTTTCTGAGTCCCGTCGAAGATACAGAAAAAAAAATTTCCCACAGCGCCTCCCAATATATAGGTATAGAGTACTTTGATTGCTACGTAAATAGTGTACCCTAGTAATATAAAATATTCTTATATATATATTTTTAGTGTAATAACTTATATATTAAATTATAAGTGACTTCTACCTGTATACCATCTTCCTATAGTAAGTATAATATAGTAGCCGAACCTATATACATACATAAATACATGCATACATAAATTCGAAATGAAAGTATATATATATATATATAATATATATATTATAATATATAGTATACTATATATTACTAATCTATATACGTATATATATGATAGTATATTAGATTAGAAATAGTATATATAGAGAAATAATATAAAATATATATATATATATATATAAATATCTATATGTATATAAAATATAACTCACTATATATATATAAAATATAATATACTATTATATATATATATATTATACTATAATATATAAATATATATATATATAATATATAATACCTATATTAGTACAATATTATATAGATATATATATATATATATATATATATCTCACTATATGATATATTATATTATATATAATATAGTATATATTCCTATATATTAATATATATATACTTATATATATATATCTTAATAAAGATACCCATTATTATTATATATATAGTATTACTCATATATTAAGATAGGTAATAACTATATATATTATATATGATTGTTGTAAAGGTCAAAAGCATATAAATTAACAATCTTTAGAGTAAAGAGATTTATAATATATTTTTAAATAATCCTCATTAATTTTTGAAAAACCTTTGTAAACTGGCGAAGAAGATTTTAGTTTGAGATTTGCTTTTGTGTTCTTCTTTATCTCTTTTTCTTTTTAAATGCAATAATAATACAAGAGTTTTAAAATTACAGTAAAAACTTTTTTTATTACAATTTATTTTCAAGCAATTCACACCACGCACAACAGCAGCATATATTAAATATATATGATATAATAGTTATATAATTATATTATATAATATAATATATATATATATATAATACTTATATATTAATATATTATATAGTATTAATATTATATATATAGTATATATATAATATATATTTATAGTATATATATATATATAGTATATAATATATATATATTAAATATATAGGTATATTATAGTATATATATATAGTAATATATATATACTAATATATATAGTACGTATAGTATCCTTAATATATACATATATATATATATATAAATATATATAATAATAGCTAGTAATATATGTATATATAATATATATATATATATACGTATATTATATATATATATAATATAACTTATATAATATAACATAATATATATATTACTTATTAATACTATATAAAATAATAATATTATATATATAATATATAGTATATATATATAATATATATATATATAATATAATTATATATATAAATATATATAAATAGTATATATATATAAATATAGGCATGGGCGTATACAGGTGGGGTACTTGCCCCACCCCCCCTAAATCTTGGCGAAATAAAAAAATTAACCTTAATTGTTTGCCAGACGACGTTTTTAAGGGTTTATTAGTAGAATAACTGAAAAAGATACATCAATCATAGATAGTGAAGTAGGTAATTACTAATTACATTTATAATTGCATTTTCTAAAGAGTTTTAATGTGTTTTTGTTTTCATATTGACTTGAAGTTAACTAGCTGTGTGTTTTTTACAGCTAGCTTCTTCTGACAGTATTCTATACTTGAATTCTCAGTATGTCGATAACATTTGGCGGATGCCAAAGCTGCTAAATCATTCACGAAAGCGTTCCCATTGATATTCAGCTGCAGGCAGCACATTAAAAAACAATTGCAGAAAGTAAAAGAAATATTACAACAATTTTCAAGACCATAACTTTGTGCAGAACCCGTGACTTTGCTTTACGAGATATAGGCCTGCATGAGGGAATTTTTGAAGACCTGATTAAACTTCGAATAGAAAGTGGTAATGTGGAAGGAAAGAGCAAATTCAAGGACAGAATAAGGGCCTCTCGGCGTCTCCGATGATTCAAAATGAACTTATCGATTTGTGTGGAATTTTCATAAAAAAACATGATTGTCTCGGATGCAAAAAAATTTGGTGTCCACTCCATATTGGCAGATGAAACTGCGGTTTTGTCAGGCAATGAACAATTATCTATAGGATTAAGGTTTTTCGATTTTGAAAAAATGAATGTTGAAGAAGAATTTCTTGGATTTAAAGTTCTTGAAGGGATGGATGGTAAAACCATTGAAAAAACGGTTGATTTGTTTTTAGAAAAAGAAGGATTGGATCCGTGTCTATGCGTTCGTCAGGGGTACGACGGCTAGGCAGCTATGGCAGGGAAAGAACATGGAATTAAAAAAAACTGCAGGAAAAATGTAAAAAGGATTATATTTTCACTGTGTAAGCCGTCGGCTTAATTTGGTCGTTAGTGACCTAAGCATTATTCCGGATATTCGAAATATTATTGGCACAATAAAAGACATAATTTTTTCCAGTTACTCCACCCTAAGAAGAAAATACATTCCCAACTTGCCTAAGCTTTGTGAAACCCGTTGGGCTCAAAAATATCGTAGTATTGCTATTTTCTATACAAATATTATAAAAATCGTTGAAGGGTTAGAAATTGTCAAAGGAAGGCAACAATCAAACAAGAAAAATAGCTTTTCTTTTATACTGTTTGGTAACAAGACCAAATTTCATTATTACCTCTTCCGTAATAGCCAAATATTTTGCGTTAGTTGAACAAGTGGCTAACATTATTGAAACAAAAAATATTTACCTTATGCAGTGTTCTGATCATGTCCAAAGAATTTTGAAGTTGTCAAAGACCACTGCAAAACTGCTGATCAAATAATTGCTGATCTGCTCTTGTCCGCCAATATTATTACTGCTGAGTTCTTAGTAGAACTTGCATCACCTTGAAAAGTACAATCCCAACAACATAAAGCAAATCATCCTCCAAAAACTTTTGCCTGAATATTGAAAGCCTTCTGTACTTGTGCTTTATCTTGACTCACTTTCATCCTCTTTGGAGACTAGGTTTTCAGAAAACAACGTGCCAACATTTCATTTTTTTTCATTTGCATCCGTTTAGATGCTCCCGTAGGTAGTTTGCGTGAGAAAGTAAAATGCTTTTCAGAGTTTTATGATCTTGATATCAACAAAATTCGTACCGAAAATGACATATGGTATACCTTGTGGCTGGATAAAAAAATGGCTAAACAAAAGTTGAAAGACTTGGAACTTTCTGAAGTCATCAAAGAAGCCGACCCCTTTTTTTCTTAAATCAAAAACCTGTCTATTATTTGCACTGGTGCTACTGTGTTCAACAAGTATCATTGAAAGGTCTTTCAGCACTCTGGGAAGAGTAAAGACTTAACTAAGAAACACAATGAACGAAGACAGGCTTAATGGACTATGTAGGATGAGTATTCATAGAATATTAATGTGAAAAAATGAACGAATTAAAAACAATGTAATTGCGAAATTCGCTGAAAATCCAAGGCGTCTAATGCTAGTTAAGATTTAATATTAGTTACCACTCAGGACACAGTACTCGACAACCCCCATAAATATCACTTTACGTTTCTCAAATAGGTATTTTTTTTTTTGTACTCGCCTCGTGACACATAAAAAAAATTTAATTACAACTGTTGCAGACTTGCTATTATATAAAAACTTTTTTATTCTATGATATTTTTTATTAGACTTTGAAAAGGAAAAATCTGGAGTTTAACCAACCCGTGCCGTCTTTGATCAGTGCGAGCAAGGACATAAATCACTCAACCTTTGCTATCCCCTAATTCAAATCCTTCGTACACACTCAACCACACACAAAGACACTAACACATACTAACACACACTAACATATATATATATATATATTATATATATATATATATATATATATATAATATATATATATATATATATATATAATATATAATAATAATATATATGTTATAATATTATAAATATATATATTTATATATATATCATACTATATGATTATATATATATATATAATATATATATATATATAACACAATATTATATATATATATATATATATATATATATATATATCATTCAACCTTTGCCCCCACTAAATGAAATCCTGCCTACGCCCTTGTATATATAGGTATAGTAGCGCATTCGAAGGGACGGAAGTGCCTCCCATTGGTCTTATGGTGCGTAGGGTATTTCCCATGACATTACAATGTCCAATGGTTCGCCTTTCTCTTTTGCGTACATGTACACAGTCCTCTTCAAGACAACTTATAACCTACAGCGTATGTTCTGCGTGTCGTAGAAGGCGACTAAGGGAACAGTGGCAGTTGGGTTAGCTGCCAACTGCCACTTATCTCTTGCATGGTAAACTATGGCAGGCCTCGGACATGGTAGTGATTGCCGTCAGGGACCATGTATCTTTCGGCAAAATTGTATGAATCGTAAAAGAGGAGAGCCATGATGGATGTATTTATAAAGAATAAATTTGATTTGCTTGCTGTGATTGAATTAAAGATGAAAGGAAACGGTGAAGATGAGTTGTGTGGTGTGAAATGTGTGTGTGCTGGAGTGGAGAGGAATGAGACGGGGAGAGAAGGAGTTGCGATTTTGATGAGTGACATGTGGCAAAGAGCTATGGTGGATTTTGTTAGTGTGCGTACTAGACTTCTAATGGCTATAATTAAGTTTGAAAAGGTCAAGTTATTTGTGGTTGTAACATATGGGCCATCTGAGGGTGATGTTGAGGAGAGTGCGATTTTCTGGAATAATCTGAATAATGATTTGGATGGGGTGAGTAGGAGCTTCAGATTGATTGTGTTGGGCAATCTAAATAGTAGGATAGATAATCAGAAAAGGTATGGTATAACAGGTGGTTTTTGTGTGACGGAAGCAAAGGAGATTGGTAGGGAGGTGATTGATTTCTGTGAATAAAGACGTATGTCTGTAAGTAATACTTTCTTCAAACGCAAGAGCATTCATAAGTATACTAGAGTTGGTGTAAGTAAAGATGTTATCGATGTGGAAGTATGATTGATTTTGTGGTGGTGAAGATGTTGAAGTATATGATGGATGTTAAATCAGTGAGGTAGCTGGAAATGGGGTATCTGATCATTATGTTGTTCTATGTAAGGTTAAGTTAGTGAAAGGCTTGGATGGAGATGAGGTAAGGAAGGAAGTGTGAACAATTAAGAGTGAGAAGTTATGTGAGCAAATTAATAAGAAAAAGTATTTAAGAGCGCTTTTAAATAAATCAGTTGAATGTGAACAAGATGAAACCGAACAAATCTGAACGCAAATGAAGGAAACCTATGTCAGTAGTGCAAAAGAAGTATGTGGGTGTGTAAAACTAAGAAGTAAGAGTCTCAATAGTAAATGGTGGAATGGAGAAGTGATACAAGTGGTTAAAAATAAAAAGAGGTGTGGTTGAAGGTACTAAAATCAAATGATGATCTCAGAAGAAAGATGTTTGGAATTATATAAGAAGAAAAAAAGGATGTATAAAAATTGCAAACGTTGGAGGGAAAATGAGGTAAATGAATAGTTTAGAAGAAGGATGTATGGGGACTTACAAGGAAATAGGAAGTTTTTTTCTGGAAGGAAGGGCGATAGGTTAAGAATGAGAGTAAGGGGAATCTGCATAGAATAATGAATAGGCATGGTGATTTCGTAACTGAGGAAATGGATTGGAGAAGAGTGTGGAAGGAACACTTCCAAAATCTGTATAACATTAGCAGTATTTAAGTGGTGATAGTGAATGTGTGTGGGTTTGACGGTGCAAGAAGAAATAGGTATTTTCGGGATGAGTTAACTAGTAGGGAGGAGGTAATGGTTGGGAGAATGTTGAAGAATGGCAAA